>JAGPNQ010000053.1:0-76534 GCA_020744155.1 Ilyonectria sp. MPI-CAGE-AT-0026
CTACTTTAAAGTTTTTCCAATCTGTAAATAAATTAACTATTTCTTATTTTTAATTAGCCTTATTATTATTAAAAAAGTCTTTAAGAATAGATTTAAACTAACTTTTAATATTACCTGCTATTAGATTACTAGTAAGTAGCAGTTATATTTCTATAGATACTAACTATTATAAATACTATTAGAAGTATCCTTTTATTCTTATAATAAAAAGTATAATATTACTAGATATTCTATTAAACTTCTCTAATAGCAGTAGTTTTATTATTTCCTCTAAGTTATATTTAGTATTTATAGTAATTACTATTAGTATATTCTATACTTATTATTATAGAATATAAATTAGATTATATAGCTACTTAACTTTAGTAGCTATATTAGTATTATTTACTAAAGCTATATAAGCTAGTAGTATAAATATAGTATTTAGAGTAGTAAAAGTTTAGTTAGTTCTAGATATCTTAATAATATAAGATATTACTTAATAATTAATATAAATAACCTTTTTAAATAAGAGCTTTTAATATATAATAATTATACTTCTAATTTACTATATATATAATATAGAGTAGGTAAGAAAGTAGTTACTAGTAAATAAACTGTAGGTTTATATTAGTAGATAGATTAGAATATTACTTACTGGGTAAATATTATATCTAGTAATAATTAAGTATAATAATATATAGTAAATTAAGATAATTAAGATAACTAAGTTATATTAAAAGTTAAGTAGCTGCTTATAGTAAATATATACTACTCAGTTAACTATATATTATATAATTAGGTATAATTACTATATAAGTAATTATAATTACTGGTAATTAGAGGTAATTATAGAGTAATTATATATAGCTTAATTATATTCTATTTCAGGCAGCTGATAAAAGCGGGGCTCTATCTGGGGCCTGATACAGATTACAGCTAGGCTGTGATATTTCTTTAGCTTTATTTAATATTATTAAATAGATTAAAATTATATAGTAATCTTAAATAGTAGAAATAAATAATAAATACTATACCTAATTATAACAGTTATATCACGTTCCAGCTCGGCTGGATATACCTTTGTTATATACCTACAGGCACCCCTATAATTTCCAACTAACTACAGATAAATTACCCCGATTACTCTGTAAACACCATAATCCAGGATTACTAAAATTACTATATACTCCTAGTAATCCTTACTAGACAGCTAGTATATAGTTAACTGAAGAGTGTACCTCTACCAGGTATAACTCTTCAGCTATTAATATAACTTAGTTACCTAGCTTACTATACCAGCTATATATTACTAGATATAATAGATTACTCTACTATATTGCCCGTTTATAGTAACTATACTACGACTTATACTATAACGCCCTAATCCCTACTAGGACCTGAACCCCCTCGACCCGCGCCTACTCTATACCGACAGTTTAAAATAAGTACAGTTATTATAAGTTAGATCTATTCTAAGAGTATAGAGTAAGTCTGGGTATATAGTGTATAATCTAGTAAATTAGAATATTATAATAAGTAATATAAGTTACATATTACAGCCCAGGTTGAGACTAGGCAGTTATAACCAGCAGAACTATAATATACCCACTTTTTCTCTTCTAATTAGAATTAGATTACTTGGATTACTACTATAAGCTTTCTAATCTACTAAGAAGGATTACTTGGATTACTACTGTAATTCCTGTAATTCCCTATATTATATATATATATTTACTTAGCACTTTTATAGAGAGATAGCCTTACTAGCTATTAATATACTTAGTTATATTAAATTTACTATTCTACTATTACTAGACTGTAATTTATATTACTTACTCTAATATTCTAATCTACTAGATTATATATCTTATACCCGGACCTACTTTATACCTTTAGAATAAATCTAACTGTTATATTACAGCCTAGTAATAGTAGAATAGTAGCTTTAATATAACTAAATATATTAATAGCTATTAATACTCTTTAAATATATAAATAGATATTTAATTCTATATAATATACTATAACTCTTTCCCTTAATAAGGGAACTTAGTATTTAAATTTTACTGTATTTTTATTATATATATATTATAGTTACTAAGGCTTAAGTTTTAGATTTCAAGCTGCTTTTTTCTTCTCTGCTAGAATTCTATCTAACTTTTTTAACCTATTCTAACCTTAATATACTGATAATTCCCACGACTTAACTTAACGCCTTAAGATTTAAGTTATTTAAATTCCCTTTCTAGCTAGTACTTTATATAGCTAGTATCTATACTAACTTAATATAATATAATAGCTCCTGGAACCAGGGGTTATATTAAGCTCTGGTAATATTCTAGAGGAAGACTTAACTTCTTATATTGGGATTATTAATCTTTTTAGCTAAATTATAAAGTATAGCTATTTCTATTTAAATATTTAAAATAAGATTATTAGTATAAATTTAATTTTCTTATTTATTATTTTTAATTTTATTATTAAAAAGTAAATAATATCTAAAAATAGCTAATATAATTTATTAGCTGCTATTTAAAAGTTATAGATAGTATAATAATAGCTTAAATAGATTTTCTTTTTTAAGAAAGTTTAAGAGGAAATTTAGCTTCTATCTTTCTAATTTATTTTCTAGATTCTAAGAGAATCTAAAATTATATTAGATATTATTTATATAACCTGGATATAATAGGTTACTGGTAGTAAAAGCTCTTTAAAGAATATTTACTATATTAAAATTAGTTATAATAGGATAAATATTAGAAGGGAAGTTAGTTTTTTAAAAATAAAAGATATTAGTCTCTATTATATTCTATTATTTAAAATAAGATTACTATTTTAAGGTTATTAACTGCAGATAATAGAGTTAAAGTTAGAGAGGTTAAATAAAAGCTTTAGGCAGAGACTGGTAAGTAATAACTTTATTATTTAGCTACTAATTTTTCTAGTGCTGGATATAGCTCTTATTATTTATTTCTACTATTTAAAATTACTATATAGCTTTAATCTATTTAATAATATTAAGTAAGTGTCACGGCCCATACTCACCCGTAACGGGTAGCAGGCAGTCGGAACTGGCAGTAATCTAGTACCCGCAAAATTTCAACCAATCGCACGTGGATCGCAACGCTAGAGATCGTTACACTCCTGGATCGCGCGCCCCTGGATCGCTGCGATCCTGGATCGCACGATCCAGCGTGCCTACGATCCACCTAGTATATAGACGACCGAGTAGTGTACATTCACTATAGGCAGCTACTCAGCTTTTAATATAACTTGGTTACCTCAATCACCTTGACTCGCTACGTATTACTGTACTTGACTATTACCAGATGTAATATTTACCCAGTAAGTAACGCCCTAACCTATCTGCTAATATAAACCTACGGTTTATCTACTAGCAACTGCTATCTTGCCTACTTTATACTATGTATATAGCAGACTAGAAGTATAACTGTTATAGTAAGGCTAAAAAGAAAACTAAATAAAAAGAGATTTATATTCTAAGTAAATTAATAATAAAAAGATAGCTTTAATAAAGAAAAAGTAAAAGTAAATACCTAGTATTCTAAGTTATATAAAATACCTTATTAGATATCAGAGTCTAGTAAATATAATAGAAGATATATCTATTACTGATTTTATATAATTTAATAAGAAAGTTAGAATTATACTCTCTTCTAAAGTAAATTAAGATAAGAATAATAAGTATACTGCTTTTAAGAGATAGATATAGAATAATAAAGCTCCTTAGATTCCTACTTTTAAAGAGAGTCTGTACTAATTAGCTCAGCTTAACTCAGTTTCTAATAGTAGAGTTTCAGAATAATCTTTACTTTTAATAAGTTTAAAATATTACCCTACTACTCTAAGTAATATAATAGAGATTAATAGCTTACTATATCTAGATATTACTAGTATACTATTAATCTAGAGATCTAGAAGTCTGTTAATAGAAGGTAATAAAGTAGTTCTATTCTGTAAATTATTTAATTAAATACTCTTATCTATAGGTATCTTATAAATAACTTAAGAAGTAAGAAATTAATTAGATTTAACTTGTATTCTAGAGTAAGTAATATAATACCTTCTAACTAGTAATACTTAGATTTTATATATACTCTATAGTATAGTAGCTGAGTTTTAATAGAAAGATATTATCTAAAAAATTAGTAGAAGTTTAAAAAAGAATAAGATTATATAAAGTTAGATAAGAAATTAATAAGTAGAGGAATATAATAAGTATTAAGGATAAAGTATAAGAAAGTTAGTAATAGATAAAGAGAGATTTAATTTTATATTTTTTTCTTTAGTTTTTTTAAATAGAAATTAAAAGGGATTATTTAATTAATTAATATATACTAGGTATCTATAAAGAGTTCTAGTTAGAGGTTTCCTAGTAGTCTCTTTTAATAGAGTCTAATTAGTAAGTTATCTATTAGTAGTCTGTAATAAACTCAGGTAGATATTATATTAGTTTTAGTCTGTTATTATAATAGCTTATAAAGTCTAAATTGGAATTTCTCTTTTTTCTTTCTTTCTTTTCTTTAATTTTATATACTAGATATTTATAAAGAATTCTAGTTAGTAATTATCTAGTAGTCTTATTAATAAGATCTAACTAGTAAGTTTTCAGTTAATAGTTTATAATATACTTAGATAAATAGTATATTACTTTTAACCTGATATTATAGCAGTTTATAAGATTTAGATTAGAAGTTCTTCTTTTTCTCTCTCTTTCTTTCCTTTAGTCTTAAAATTGTATCTTTCTCTCTTTATTTAATAGTTAGGAAAATCTTCCCTTCTTTGCTATTTCTATATACCTCTTTCTAATTATTCTAAGTGGGATAGTTCCTACAGCCTACAGAGTAATATCGCAGTTTAGTATATGCAGTTTCTAAGGCACTTAAGGGTAAGCAGGTACTATATAGGGAGGTAGTTAAGTTAGGGATTTCTAGTCTTTAGGAATTTAGGTTATTTAATCAGATTCTTACTGCAACTAGAGCTAAGATTAACAGCTTTCTTTAACAGGAAATACTATACTAGGTAGAGACTAGTAGCTTAACCTGTTAGGGCTATAAATTAGAAGACCTTATACAAGATCTATTAAGCATAATAATCTGCTTAGCATCCTTTAATTATCTTTTAGTATCTTATTTAATATACAGTCTTTTAGCCTATTCTTTTAAGACCTCTTAGAGATCTATTTAATTAAATAGTATCAGCTGAGAGGATTGTTATTTTCGCTTAATTGGGCTATTTATCTATATTTTAATCCCGACCCTATCTACTCTTTCTATTATAATACTATTGCAGTTATTACAGCTCTGCCTCTGAGTAGGTTATGTGTTCTTAGTATCCTCTGTCCCTGCCTATTACTTATTATACTTTTCTAATATCTTTAAGTCTGGACTTTTAAGCTGCAATTTACAGCTTTAAAATAAAAATTAGATTACTTTAAATTGAGTAATATAAATTGAAATAAAAGCTATAAATATAGCTATAATTAGAAGATATTATATTAGTTTGGAAGGTAAGATAAAAAGCAGATATCTTCAGTTAGTTAAGTAGTTAATTAAGTAGTTAGTTAAGATATATAAGAATAAAAGGATAACTAGAATAAAAGAGAGCTTGCAGAGCTTTTATATCTATTAGGATTTTATCTTTTTCAAGATCTAGCTTTTTTAGTAGATCTAGCTTTTTTAAGATATAGCTGTTACTGCAGCTTATTAAGATATTAGAAAAGATAACTAGTTAAACTAGAAATCTTAATCTATTTAAGTAAAATATTAACTTTTAAATAAACTGGGTATATAGTCTGTATTATTAATATTATTATTAGGGGTTTTTTTTTACTGGTAAGCTTCTAGTTTTCTCTCTAGGTATATATATACTAGAGTTGTTACAGCTTATACAGTATCACAGCGGACCGAGCCCTATAGTAGCTGTTATCTATACCTGTAATTGCAAGTATTGTAATTATAGACTTACCTTTTAGCCTTGCGGCCTCTTGGTGTAATACGAAGTGCAGATCGTTATAAGAGTACTCTAACCTCTTAATTATATTACTTTTATTAAGTAATTAAGCAGTAGATTAATCTTATACTAGTTATCTATATTAATAAGTAACTGCTAATATATATCTTTAATTATATTAAACTTATATTATATCTTTTTATATCTAATTAATAATAATTTCTCTTAACTTTAAATTAGCTTTTTTTTTAACTCTAATATAAACTTTAACCTAATTATACTTTTTTAAATAGAGGTTTCTGCTTTTTATATTAAATAGATAATATCTTTATAATATTACCTTTTTATTTATCTTAACTGCTAAAACCTAAATAACCTCTATCTTATAGTTTTTAAATAAAATCTACTCTCTGTAATTAATAGCCTGTTTTCAGTTTATATAGGAATTTAAATAGACTTTAAGAACAGTCTGTTTACAATTTGTTGATAGGGAATTTTAGAGATTAAAAATCCCAGAGCTTAAGAAGACCTTTCGTACTAAAAGGCATTCTGTGCTCCACGCGAATTACTTATTCTGTCGCTCTACACTTGTTAATTTCTACGTCAGGATCTCAACGCTACTTGTTGCTTTTGCGCATGCGGATTTTGTTGGTGAGGCTGACACTTCAGTGTAAAAACCCCAGGCCGGACAGAGAAGCCTACCCTAGAGGTTGAAAAGGGAGCTGGAGATAGCGATAGCAGCGGCAGCTGGGAAGTAAATAGTTGGAAGGGAAGGGAAGGGAATAAAACGATTGGCTGAAAGGGCTACTGGCTGCTGCGACAGCGCCTCAAGTGAAAGCATTCGACTGGAAAAGCAAAGGCAATAAGCGGCAACCAATAAATTGATTGAAAGGAAAAGAGCGTGTCGTCCAATAAATAGCCAATAACTGCTTTAAGCAGGTGACCAAGACCGTTATTGGCCCTACGGTCATCAGACCCCAGATGTCTAACACCACCGACACAGGATCTCTAATAGGGAACCTCAATGACACCGTTAGCTACAGAGTTGCAGTCTGCGTTACCCATGTTTCCTCCATTGCCAAACAACAACTTCTTCTTGCCCTTCACAGTAATGATCCTCAAGCTACGCGAGTAAGCCGACCACTGGCCCACATTGACCACCTTCCATCCATGCGGATCAGCACTATCGTCATTGATGAGAACCGGCTCAAGAGAGCCGCCGCTGGCAATGATTACGCCTGAACCGTCTGTCTTTGCTGGGTTGGGTGTCCAGATGACATAAGGGGATCCGTTAGGTACGCTCTTCTTGGTATCGTTCCCGACAAGCGCAATGCCTGTCGCCGAGTTGAAGTTGAGGGGATTAGCGGCGGTCTTGTAATACACTGCACATTTTGCTGAACCGCAGTACTCGTATGTCATGATGTATTGCTTCGTAGATGCGATGTATGCGACGGTGGTCATGCCCGGCCGATCATTATATGCAGAATAGGCGACGTCGTTAACTGCCGCAGACCAGGTTTGGAGATCATTGGTAGTAACATGTACAAGCTTTTGGGAATGCGCTGAGTCCCGTTGATCAGAGAAGTAGCATACCAGTTGGCCGTTGTATATCATGAGAAAGGGTTCCCAGATCGCTGCATGGCCGCTGGTGATATCCTCGGGACCGTCCCCATAGGCGATATGACTGACAAATTTCCAGGTTGTTGCATTATCCTTACTGACGTAGAGATCAATGTAGACTCCACCTTTCAGACTGTATGGGGTGGAAACGCCTGCAGCAAGCACTGTACCCGCGGGATATCCACCGAACGCTTGAGGCAGAGTATATAAGAACGGTTGGAAGCGCATGCCCCAGCCGTTGACCTGGTCTTTGATGGCAGAGAAGTTGGACCAAGTTGCGCCGCCATCCACTGATTTGTAGATGGGGTGGTTGACTAAGGGAGGTTCTGCTGGGTAGTTCTCCCATGTCATGAGGAGAGATTCATCTGGCAGCTGGAGAGAGCGTGCGTAGAGAGTCTTCCATTGCACGGCGTTGGCAGCGGGAAAGAAGAAAATATTATCGTTAAAGTCCGTGAATGCGGCTGGAGTTGGGTTTGGCGTAACACAAGCCGATGTCGAGAGAATGCATGGCAGCAGAAAAAGGCTGCCGATGAGCTGGGTGTAATGCATGGCGTTGATATGATATGGTAGAAACGGCCGATCTGTCTTGTGGAAATGAAACTGTAGGATGGAGGGGTCATGGGAGGAGTTGTCCTAAGACGGCAGATCATTGGACTTTAAATACTCATCCTGGAACTTGAGAAGGTGCCCTACTTTGACAAAGCGAACGAGCAGTTCGGCTACAGGGCATCCACGTCGGAGATGAGTGTCTTGAAAAGGTTCATCGAAAAATCAACCATCCCCTGCACTAGCCTAACCTTCCCCACCAGGAATTTGCACTTCCCCGTGGAGTATGGGGAGAACCCCGCACTTGAAAGGGTCATGAGATCGAAGACATCTGCTTGACGTTGTTTGTTGGTTCGCGCAGGATTGTGTGCAAGATTCTATTACTGCTCCCTGCTTGAATCGTTGACAGTACTTGCTTCAACCAATAACGCATCTTTGATTGAGGGGCAGTTCTGCATGCATAGTACACGAAGGGTTCTTCTTGGGGAGTGTCGGGAACTCTCTCCTCCGCAAACCTGGAAAAGACTAGGGGATGTGTTTTCCCCTCTGTCCCTCGTGAAGATATATTGGTCTTGTGGCCGATTGCCCTAATTATGAAATCAATGGTCGCGCCTCGTTGCACCGGACGCCAAAATTTGTATCAGCGACCAGCCACAGAGTTCGTGGTGTGAGATTTCTGTCCGTATGCAAATGAACCTTGCAGGTCGCGTCTTGGAAATCAGGAACGCCCGGGTTCACTAAGCCAAGGATGGGTGGAGGTTCTAAAATGAGGTCCATTGTGACTCGTGACGGGATCAGCCCGTACTCTAGCATATCGCTGGAGGCTGGTAGAGGTAGAACCATTGCGGAGTGTCGGGAACGAACAGACTTTGCGACAGTCTCCACACCACGCAAATTGTGGCCAGGCAAGCGAAGATCTGGGATGCGGAGGCCCGATTTATTACTGGACAACTCATTCACACCAGAATCTAACGCCTGGAAGGAATAATTGCTTGGTTTGAGGACGGCTCTCCACCAGATTATTGACTAGCACCAAGTTTATGGGTGATGACTTCGCGCAAGGGAAGCAGCTATAGGGGAAGCATTACAGATATCACCGAGGTGTTGATCGAGTGAGAAATTGGTGTGTGGATTCTTGGACCTGTGCTTGGTGTGGAGCGTAATCGGTGGCTGGACCAATGCTCTCTACTGGACCATACTTCGTATAGATATATGGCCCGATAATCCGCACTTGGGATCTGCACCTTCGCTAAATGAAGTTCTATAGTCCTGCAGCGAACCGCCCGTTTCCCCGACATTCCGCTTGATAGCCGATCGGCTGGAGAATATCGGCAGCAACTGACCAATGCGTTTGCGCTAAATGACCTATAGCTGCACCTATTCCAAGAATACGCTAGTCACAAACTATCGGCGGCGCCATGTCTCACGAGAAATTACCACACGTTGTTCTCTCCATTACCGGCCGAGAACACCCACCTAAGATGGCATCAGCGTCAAGCTATGCCCACGAATGAGAGACGACACAGACGATTCATATCTCAATTTTATCGAATAGTCCTTAGTCCTTTCAATTCAAGCAATTAACCGGTCTTTTTATCCATAGGCTGGGGTGATTTCCAGCTGGGAAATCGCATTTCTGGACTCAGGATCCAACATTCTATCAAGCTGAGGAACGCTAGTGGTTGTGGGGACTGGGGACTGGGGCCCCCGCTCGATGCCGTACGGGCGGATTCTCTACCGGGAGGCCATATAACACGCGACATCCTCTCGAAGTCAGTGATTTCTCTACTCAATTTCCTCAACACTTGAGCAGACAACTCTTATCCCCAGTTTGTTTACAAGTCACCCATTTGTCTCCCAACATGGCGATCAATCCTAGGACCTACCAAGTAAGCTGTCCCGTGTAACTTACTCTTGCATCTGTTAACACCACTAAACAGTTCCTGGTTGGAGTTTTTGCTTCATTGGGCTCCTTTCTTTTTGGGTACGCATCTTGGTACAAATTTCGAAAGCTCGACCACTGACACTTGCAGATACGATCTCGGTGTCATCGGTGGCGTCGTCGCATCCAAATCCTTTGAGTCTACTTTTAAAGATCCAGACGCAAATGAGGTGTACGTCCATATGGTATCCAATTTGTGATGAGAGCTAATTTTTGTTCAGCGGCGCTGTGGTCTCCGTTTTTACCGGCGGCGCCTTCTTTGGTGCTGCTGTTGCCGGACCTGTTGGTGATTGGTTTGGTCGCAGACTCACCATTATGATGGGTGCCATCGTCTTTTGCTTAGGTGGCGGCCTCCAGACAGCTGCTCAGAATCTCGGATTTTTGTACTCTGGAAGACTTATTGCGGGATTGGGTGTTGGGATCATGGTTATGATCATTCCACTTTACCAAGCCGAGATTGCCCATCCTTCTATTCGAGGACGGATCACAGGTCTCCAACAATTTATGTTAGCCATTGGAGCCACTGTCGCTGGTAAGTGCCTTCCTTTATTCCCGGAATATCTCAACGGCGCTGAACTTTTCATAGCTTGGACTACCTATGGAACCAATCTACACCTTGGTCCTACAAACAACAACCAATGGCGCATTCCCCTTGGAATCCAGATTGTTCCTGCTGGAATATTAGCCATTCTTATTCTTCTCTTCCCAGAATCTCCAAGATGGCTCATCGATCACGGCAAGTCGGAACAAGGCTTGGAAACACTAGCTCGACTACACGCCAGTGGTAACTACCAGGACGTCTGGGTGCGATCTGAATACCAGCAGATCGAAGCCGCCATCGCGCACGAGCATGAAAACTCTGCTAAAGGGTATCATGATTTGTTTACGAACAGGTCGAGCTTCCGACGTCTCGTTCTTGTAACGGCACTCCAAGCATCTGTACAGATGACCGGTGTTTCAGCAATTCAGTACTTCTCTCCGCAAATTTACGCCACCTTGAAAATCCCTACGCAAGATGCGTTGAAGTACCAAGCTGTTAGCAACATTCTATCTACTCTGGCGATTCTTTGCACTATTCTCTTCATCGACCGACTTGGCCGCCGCTGGCCCTTGATTATTGGCAATCTGATTAATTGTCTCTGTTTCATCATCGTCACAGCTGCAATTGCCTCTTTTCCATACGCGTCGCCCTCAAGTCAACATTCTTTAGGCTGGGCTTTTATCGCGACGAATTGGGTGTACCAGATATCGTTCTCGTTCACGTGCGGCTCTCTATCATGGATCATTCCCGCAGAGATCTTCGACACCAAGACCAGATCTAAGGGTGTTTCTCTGGGCGCGATGGTCTCATTTGCCTTCAACACAATGATCGGACAAGTTACTAGCCCAGCTATCAACAGCATTAACTGGCGCTACTTTCTGCTGTTTGTTGTATGCAACTTTACCAATGCTGTCTTCTTCTGGGCCTTTATGCCTGAGACTGCGAAGCGCCCACTCGAGGAGATGAATGTCCTGTTTAGTGGTTCGTCATGGTTTGTTCCGACAATGAGGAGGGAGGACTTCGAGACCCATGATCTAGAACACAGGCTAGCAGAAAACGAACAGAAGGCGAAGGCAATAGCTGTTGAGCATTCAGCGGATCACTAAGGCTTTTGGTGTAGATATAGAATAGGTGTCACATGTATCAGGATATCGGGATATCGGATTTCTGCGGTTATGACGGAAGTGAAGCTTTCCTTCTATCATCATAAGCGTCCATCGCCACTTGCCTCGTCACCGGCCTCGTCATCTGCTTATCCCTAGGCCTAGCTTTTCCTTGATTTTATCAATAGCTAGTTGAAGCCAAAGACTCCGACGGATCCGGAGCCTCTCGGCTGTCCGAGGTCATCCGAGGTCATCATCAGTCTCTTCGTCTATACGACTGACCTCAAAGACCCTCTTTCAGATAGGAAGAATATCAAGAGCTTCTCGCACACATGATCATATCCATCTGCTAGGTGCAACAATAGGGTGAAGCGATGGCATACGCCCTTCTATGTATCATTGCAAGTACCACAAGCCCAGAGTCCTCCCCAATCCTAAGTTCAATGACATTTGTCCTTGATGAGAATGTTCTAGATTACACTTGTCGATAGTCCCTCGACGAGGAGACGTCATGTGTCCCTCGTTGGGGAAGAATTACTGTGTTGTATTATGTTATATTATGCATTGACTTTACATCTCAAGCCTGGTTGATTTAAACTTCATTTTTATTAAGCTTTGTATCGTACCTGACCCTATCTACCTTTTATTTGTATTCTAATTTTTTCCCCGAGCCCAAGGTCCCATTATTAGTGCCTCAGCTCTTGGCTATTTATCCGTACTAGCTCCACGTAGCCCAGCAGCTCCCGGAACCAAAGCACATACTCGTCCCTCTCCATTTCCTTACGGAACTCTGGCGTATTATTAAATCCTGCTTTTAAATATGTAGAGAGCTCTAACGTGCATGATAAGCGAGCGACTCAGATAAGCGAGCGACTCACCTAACTACATTTTCACCTCAACAGACATTTGACATACCATTTCTCAACTGTAAACCTTTTATTAAAAATCATATAACTAATAAGGCGATATCTCCCTTGTCGTCTATCTGATAAAGATAAGGATAACATATTCAGATTCCCTGAATCTTTAGCTATATCATGATACATATTATGCCTATAAGCTAATTCTTCCTAGAACATAACTACAATAGACTTATAT
The DNA here is from genome assembly GCA_020744155.1 of Ilyonectria sp. MPI-CAGE-AT-0026. NCBI lineage: Eukaryota > Fungi > Ascomycota > Sordariomycetes > Hypocreales > Nectriaceae > Ilyonectria > Ilyonectria sp. MPI-CAGE-AT-0026. The sequence goes on from JAGPNQ010000053.1 coordinate 12,806, forward strand.
AATAGAATGCAAAGATAAGAACAGGAATGCAGCGTCGTAATCAAGTCTGGATTTCTCGGGCTTGATGAGGTGTATATTCCTATCTAGTTACTGCAAACTGTCCTTTTCACCAGTTAAATCAGACGCAGGGCTGGACGGCAATCTCTCTATAAACCTGGGGCATTTCCCTGGCCAGTCTTTCTGAATTACCGTCATCGAGATAAGCATTTCTCCACCAATCACTTCAAACCACATATCTTTGTGACTGTCTCTTTCTCTTCTTTCTGAATCTTGGATCCGTTTTCGGATTGGTCAATCCATTGACCCACAATCGCCAAGTTCCGCCTCTGCCTTCCACTCCTTCCACTGCGATAGCCTTCACAATAAGGAAAGGCAGGTATTAAAAATTGCAATTTATTATTTATAATTATATTATTTACTGCAGTTCCCCAGAACTGCCTATTCTTAATCTAAGATAATAGCATAGAAACTAAAGAAAGATAGAGTGGCAGCTAATTATCTAGTATAGTAGCTAATAGAGAAGTAGCTAGTAGAAGTGTGGCTAAGTACTTGGTTTTAATTAGCTAAGTATAAATAAATATTACTAGGGTGCTAGAAAATGAACTTGACCTCCGGCAAAGTGGGGCCGGAAAAATGAACTCCAGTAGAGTTCTGAGGTTACAGCATCTATAGGTCGTCAAGATCCACAATCAAGAGCGTAGACGGAGTTAACCCGACATTCCGCGCCATAACGCCAGACTAGCGAGTGGGCCTAGTCCTATTCATTTCCCCAGGTTTACCACAGTGGAGCGAGGTAGTGAAGCAAGTGGAGAGCAGCTCCTGAAGCGAACCAAGCAAGCCCTGGGCATTACTGAGCTTACCCTTTCAGGCTTGGGGTTTGCAAAGATAAATTCACCTCCTCGTGGCTTGCGGGGAAGAGAGGCAAACGACAACACGGCTGCTGCACCAACTCCCCCGAGCTTCCGCAGACTTGCTTCAACACACATTATACGAGATCGTCTTCCCGACAATCCGACACCTGCAGCAATAACCCCATCGCCCAAACAACCTCCCGATTTACTCCACATCTCCCAGACATGCCAACATGGAAGGCCCGCCAAGCGAGCAGACGGGCGTGACCAAGCACGTTTCCCAGACCAGCCGAGCGAGCACTGCCTATCCACGCAAGCGGGCTGTCGTAGCATGTCAGGTCTGCAGGGCGCGACGCACCAAGTGCGACCAGAAGAAGCCGTCGTGCTCCTTCTGCCAGAAGATCGGAGCCGTGTGCGTGTCTACGCCCCACGACTTGTCCAGTTTTGACCCGGCCAGTCTCGCCATCATTGAGCGTCTGGAGCGCTTGGAGAAGAAACTCGACGCCTCCAGCTTGCAGCCTCTCCAGCCTCTCCAGCCTCTCCAATCTGGCGCCGCTGAGCATCGCAGTGGGGAAGCGCCAGACAATACTCCCACAGATCCTGCCCAGCTACAGGCCTTGTTGCCCGAGAATCTGGATGGCGTTCTGCGCTGGCCCGTCCTCCGCGACTTTGTGGCTGGTCTCACGCCTGATCCCTCGCTGTGCGGCAACGCCCCGTCGATCCGCGAAGAGCCCCTTCTGACAATCAGTGACGAGCTCGACGCCGCTGTCTGCAACACCTGGCTCGATGCCTTCTTCAACCGAGTTCATGTCAAGAATCCCATCATGGATGAGGGCACTACCCGGCGCCTGGTCTTGCGAGTCTGCCTGGAAGGCGCCGGCTGGGATGCTCACTCATGCCTTGCCCTCCTCGTCTGTGCCAACGGAGCCCTAGTGGAGCCGTTCCCCAGCCCTCCTATCCAGCATCCTGAAGTTGTTCCACCTGCCGCCAGGGCCCTTTTCATCGCGGCACAGAAACGGCTCGGTCCCCTGTTGATGTCACCCGGTGTCGTCCAAGCGCAGTGCCTCTTGCTTTCAGGCGTCTTCCTCATGTCCATCCTACGGCCGTTTGATGCCTGGCGCATGTTTTTGCAGGCGCTTGCCACGTGTCAGAGTTTTACCGGTTTTGACTGGGCCAGCGACTCTAAAGACAATGCCGACGCGACGACCAAGGAGAGTGTGTACTGGTCTTGTTGGAAGTCCGAGCAGGAGGTGAGGTGGGAGCTGGGCGTCTCTAGATTTGGAGGGGTTGAGCCTCCGCAGCAGTTTCCATCCCTTCCCGGCGGCTATGACGGACAGGATCTCCGGGCTTGGTATTTCTACCTATCGGAGATTTCTCTGTGGCGTTTGGAGACGGACGCAAAGCATGAGATGCTTACTCTGCTGGAGAACCGCAGTGGGAGTCTTTTCGACAGGCTCGCCGACCTTGGCGATAATTACCTCCAGCAACTGGCAGATTGGAGAGTGTCGCTAACACCACCAATAGCCCTGACAGAACATGATGCAACAGTGGTTGAAGACGATGTCCTCCGCTTTGTGCTGAGGGGGCGAGTTACGTACCTGAAGGAGCTGATTTCGTGGCCATTTCTGCGGGCATTTCTCCTGGAGAACAATGAGACACCAAGAATCCGTCAGTGGGCTATGAAGGGACTTCAGTCTCATGTAGAAAGACTAGAGGCCAACCGACCCGGGTTCTACCATCGTCATCATGGCACGTGGCTAATGTTGCGCTCTTCAGCTCGAAGTGCCGCTATCCTGCTTGCATTCGCCCGCCTTCCATCTGCCGCAGAGATCCTACCAAGGGGATGGCGGGATGCTGTCGAAGCAACTCTGGACATGCTTTGCTATTGGCAAAGTGCGGCAAGCGGTTTTGACACCACGGTTCTTTTGATTCGACAACTACTCAACTCCTTATAAGTTACAAATTCCCGCTTGCAAATTGTCTCTTTAGCGTGCCGAGGCTTGTGTACTTCAGTAAAGCAGACGAATACTTGGCATGTGTAGCAGGGGTGATCTGTATTTTGGAAGCACTATTGCGAGGGAAACCCCCCCTCCGTAGGCATTATTGTGCTGAGGCTCGATTGCGGGCATGAGTGTCTTATCAATCGTGGAATATACTGGTGTGGCCACCCATTCTTTTTCAAGAGCTCTCACCATGAACACGTGGGTGCTGAACCAGGAGGTCGCTGGAAATGATACGGGCCCTTAACATGTGATGAGACAGAAGATTCTGGTCATCTGGTACCATATGCCAAGCCTGGGGAAGCGTTGACACTTATTAATTGCCGGGTCAGTGGAAGTGCCTTTGCTCATTGAAGGAGCTTTGAGCCGATGCTGTATCTATCATATTACTTGGAGATCGTCGCGGCGTAGGCGGCCTTGACGTAAATCTTCACATTTATCTGTGTATAAAGTGATGCTTAAGCCCTCGATTGTCTAGAAATAAAGAGCTTCTACATACATTTCATGCCCCTATCCTCATCACATGCAATATTAACAATGAGGATGTGGGGCGGCGAGTAGGATGTAGAACGCAGCGTGGTCACTGGCGCACGAAGCCTCCAAACTTCTGCGTCAGAGCATCGACATCCTCCCGGCAAAGCGGGTTGACGTCCTGCTCAGTAGGCGGCCTCACAACCTCTGGAACCTTGAACCTGGTCCCGCCTGCCAACGAAGTCAGAGAGATCTGCGTGCTGGGGAAGGGGGCCCAACCCAGGTGGGCGTAGAAGACCTTCCCGATGTCGATGTACAGGATGCTGTACTCGCTGCTCTGGTGGAATTGCTACTGTTACCTTTTGAGCAGCAGCGTCACCATGTCCTGCAAGCGGTAGACCGGCGTCGCGTGCAGGGCTACGATGCCGTAGGTACCTGCGGACGGTGTCGCAGCTGGACACGATGTCCAGTGGCTTGTCTCTGCGGTAGACTTAGTTTAACAAGGGCACTGTGGAGTACTACCTCGAACCTCGAATACATCAACGGCATCAACCAGTTTTTGAAGGGGTGGCATGAACTATCAGGGTGGGGGGTAACGGGGAGAGTGACAGAGGTCAACGAAATTGAAAACACAACTAGCTTGGAAATTGAGATAGACTTTGAGCACCTTTACCAAATGGCGCGGAGTATTTTGCAGACTAGACAAAATCGGATTGAGGAGGTCAGGAACATAATTCTCGCAGCCGTCGGGAGGATAATATGACTCCAGAAAAAGGCCATTGTCAGGCTCACCATTTTTGGCTTTTCTATTCATACCGTTATCTTTTATCAGATCCGTATTTGGGATTACTTTTCGAGAATTCGGTCAAGGGGACTTGGGAATTTAATATATGCTGATTAGCACATATCTAATTCCAAGTACGAGATTGTACATCGATATATGTTCACGGGGCTATGGGCGGACAGTCTAAACGGATAGATGTTTTTTTGTCTCTTGTTTCGTTTTTTCGTTGAGTATGGTCAAATACAACACGAGCGAGAGACTTGAATATGAATATGAACAATTTCCTCTCGTTAATGTCGAAATGGAACACATTTTTCTATCTGTTAGGCGGGACGACCAGTTTCTGCGATAAGAAATCAGCCGCCTCCTTATCCATGCGTAACAAGAGCAGGATGACACTTAGATTTTAGGTGTCAGTCCTTCGAGACAAAATAGCTAGTCGACGTTAAAAGAGGTACAAATGGATTCCCTCCACTGATCTTTCTTCCTCCGTTGTGATTTTCGTATGTGATTTTCGTATGACAAATCAATAAGTGAACCACAACCAGCATTGAAAGCGTCCTTGGTTAAGTTGGAATTGACACAACAGCACAAGCAACAGAATTGAGATACCCGGGCCCAAAGTTGCCACCATTGCCAACCAAAAGCTTCTTCTCGCCCTGGATTATAACAATCCTAAGGCTGCGCGAGTAGGCGGACCAGTGATTGATGTCGACAAGCTTCCAGTCTTCGGGGTCTGCAGCATCTTCATTGACAACTAGTTGCTCCTTGGTAGTGGTACTGATAATGATAAGACCCGAGCCATCGTTTCGGTCCGGGTGGGGTGTCCAGATAACATAAGGCCCGTTAGAGCCTTCCGTCTTTGCCGTGTTGTTGGCATGCAGCCGAATTGGAGTTGAATCTTGAAAGAGGAGCGGGCTGTGTGCAACCCTATAGTATACCACACACCCATCTGATTTGCGGTACTCAAAGGTCATGATCCACTTGTTTTGGGCTTGATATGAGCTATAGTGGTTATTCCTGGCCGTTCCGACGATATATTGCTAGCTGTATCTGGTATAGGGTCTGACTATATTCGGAGATCATTAGTTGTTCTGTATATAAGCTTCTGATTATAATTATTATTAGTCTGGTCTAAATAATAGAGTATAATCTGGTTATGATATAGAATAATAAAAGGTTCTTAGAGTGCCTTATAATATTAAGTAATATCTTTAGGATTATTACCTTGATTATATAATTAATAAAACTCTAAATCCGTATTTAATCTCTGCTAGTATATAGTTTAATCTAGACTCCACCTTATAAACTGAAAGAATAAGATATACTAATAGCGAGGATTATATTTACAGAAAAGCTTCCAAAGTCCTATAGTAAGATATATAAAAAAAGGGTTAAATTATATATCTTAACTATTAATTTTATCCTTAATTTGCCAGTAATTAGACTAAGTAATACTGCTATTAACTGATCTCCAGATAGGGTAGTTAATAAGAGGAGGCTCTTTCAGGTAGTTCTCCCATGTTATGAGGAGAGACTCATCTGCCAATTACAAAGCACACGTGTAAAGGGTATGCTATTGTATTGCATCGGCAGCGGGATAAAACATGATATTCTTGGTGAAGTTGGTAAACGGCGCTGGGGACCAGTCGTGGTCTGCACTTTAACCAGGACTACCCTAAGCAGCCGCGACGGACAGGGACTCAAAGGCAAGGAGACCTCCTAAGAAGTATTTAGAATGCATCTTGAGAAAAGATGAGATGCGATTTAGCTCTTGACGATGTGGGGTTTCAGAAGATGAATATTTTTCTCGGCAGATGGGTGGTACTCAGCCGGAGACGAGACATGCAGGCAATTGAGAGGCGACACGCCTGCTTTGAGTATTTTCCTCGAGCTGGTCGAGATGGTCATCACCACGGAGATCATAATTTCTGTTAGGCAGTATACGTGTACCCTCCGCAGACTCCAAGAACCTCCACATGGCCCATCAAGTAAGGCCTCGTTCAGGCCATTCAAAGACCAGTAAGGAATACTTTATTTGTCACTGAATTGTATAATCGCCATATTTACAAAGAGTTACTTTATTCTGTTGACTATTCGCACAGTTGCTTGGGCGTTTAGGGTAACTCTCTGTACCTTCATCTTTGCAGGGGATCTCGTGGAGTTGAATCGAGAGGCGCAGGTTTATGCCATGCCCCATGGGTACTGTGGGCAACCTCAACTTCTGTAACCTGTTTTCCATCACGCGGTGCAGGCGACCCCACATAACCCACAAGCCTCGTATTTTGAAATGTGGAGTACCTAGTGCCAGCACCAACTAGCCATCCACAATTATGCGGAGTCTCGGGGAGTATCCAGACGATGCACTTTGACAGGATCCACGAGTCCTCCAGAATTAGCGAACACCACCAATGGTAGGGCCATGCTCTTTGCCGCAGATTGGCTAGCTTCGCAGCATTTAGGGGAAAATCGTCTGAACTCAGGTGATCATATTTGCCTAATATTTTAGCCGAACCTTGCATCCAGAGCAGCTTTCCTTTGTGTACGGAGAGTAATTTACTGTCCTGGTAGTCAGCTGAGCAGGTTGGCAACAAAGTAACGAAGTAACTAGCTTCCGGGTGATATTTTACGGCTCACCGCTAGTGACATCGGGCCCTGGCAGCTTCGAGAGCCATTCTCATATTTGATTTGCTAGACTAAGTCTGGCTTTTCGCGGACCCTACTATCACGCGTTCGGCGTACGTGCTTCACACACATGCAGACAACCTTTGACATTTTGGGAATGATCATCCTATGTGGCTTTCTATACGTATGTGGTTATGGTATCGCTGAGTGTCGGGTATGCTCCTTGACGGCACTAGATGATGTTCCCGGGGTCACGAGATACCACGGAGGTTCGGCTCTCTAACATCTGACCACCGGATAAAATGGTCGTTTTAGTGTGGGGTTACACTTCGCGACCTTCCAATAAGTCCAAAGCGCGGAGTATCGGGTTCTAGGCCAAGGCGGGAAAGTGTGTGACAAAGCATCAGATAATGAATGAGATATTGTCGTAGTGCATTTTTCACGGGTTGTGGTTCTGAATGAGGAGTCTGAGGTAACGATGTTATATAGAAAGCTTTCTTTCCCCATAGTTCTTTCTCTACATCTACTTCTCCTCCAGTCAATTCATAATCATGACTAATAGTCATAGCGAGATCGCGTACGCCGCCCACCCAACAGGTCGACATCTCGTGAAATCGCAAGACACGCCCTTCCTGTTCACTCACGCTGTCCAAGCTATCAAGAATGGAGATCCGATTGCAGATGTCGTGCAGAGACTCCTGTCCAATCTTACCAAGACTGAGCGCCTACATCTGCTGGATGGGGATGACGAGTTCTGGGTCGGACTTCGCAAGATCATGTGCGACCGCTACAACAAAGTTCCTTTTGTTCACGGAGAAGTTTCCCGCCTAGGAATACCAGGTGTTCGTTTCTCAGACGGGCCCCGCGGAGTTGTCATGGGTTCCTCGACAGCATTTCCAGTCTCTATAGCTCGCGGGGCGACTTGGGATGTTGCCCTCGAGCGTAGAATCGGCAACGCTATAGGCCTCGAGGCTAAGGCTCAGGGTGCAAACTTCTTCGCCGGTGTTTGCGTTAACCTCCCGCGCCATCCAGCATGGGGCCGCATTCAAGAGACCTATGGTGAGGATCCGTTGATCCTCGGACATTTTGGGCGTGCTCTCACGGAAGGGGTACAGAATCATGTAATGGCATGCGTAAAGCACTTCGCACTCAACTCCATGGAGAACGCTCGATTTCGAGTGGACGTCAAGGTCCCTGATGATGTGCTTCACGAAGTCTATCTGCCACACTTCCGACGCATCGTTGAGGGTGGAGTCGCCTCCGTTATGTCGGCATATAATTCTGTCAACGGAGAATGGGCTGGCCAGAATAAGAGGCTACTCACCGACATCCTACGCGGCCAGTGGGGCTTTGATGGGTTCACTATTTCTGATTTCATCTTCGGCCTGCGGGATGCAGCGCTTTCAGTTAAGAACGGCCTCGATATCGAGGCTCCCTTCAAACAACAGCGTCAACTCCACTTGAGCTGTGCATTGGAGTCGGGAGAGCTTCAGTGGAGAGATATCAATCGGGCATGCTCCAGAATATTGAAGAAAGAGCTTGAGTTTGAGATCGAAACTGAAGGCAGCAATCCGGACTCGTCGGTCGTGTTCTGTGAGGAGCACCGAGCGTTGGCGAGAGAAGCAGCAAGTAGGGCTGTTGTTGTTCTCAAGAATGATGTGGTTGATACATCCCCGCTGCTGCCGCTGGATACGCGAAAGCTATCCAAGATTGCCGTCTTGGGCCGCCTAGCCAACATCGGCAATACGGGTGACCGAGGCTCCTCGCAAGTCTTCCCTCCTCGCATAGTGACGGCGTATGAAGGTCTCAAGACCGCGTTAACGGACACTGGAGTCCTACTTGAGGATTCTGACTCGGTTGAAAAAGCGACGGAAGTTGCGTCACGAGTGGATGTGGCCATCTGCATCGTGGGCTACGACGCAGCTGATGAGGGCGAGTATGTCGTCCCATCACTTAAAAATGACCCTTCGCTGGGGGACCTTCTTCCGCCCGTCAGGGCCGAAGAAGAGCAGGATACACTGAACATCATGCATGGAAGCTCTTCCAAAGGACTGTCAAGCTCGGCTCTCGAAGTGGGATCAGGTGGTGATCGGAGATCATTGAGGCTTCGCTCGCGTGATATTGAGTTGATAACGGCAGTAGCTGCCAAAAACCCGAGAACTATTGTCGCCATAGTCGCTTCAGGTGCCGTTATATTGGAAGACTGGAAGTCCAAGATCCCGGCGCTGCTCATGAGCTGGTATGCGGGCTCCGAAGGCGGGCACGCCTTGGCAGACGTACTACTCGGTCGAGTGGATGCCAGTGGCAGGTTGCCTTTCAGCATCCCCCAAGACGAGTCTCATCTGCCATACTACAAAATTGAAGCCTCGGAGATTACCTATGATCGTTGGTTTGGACAGCATCTGCTGGACAAGCTTGGTGTTGCGGCCTCTTTTCCCTTTGGATTTGGCATGTCCTACACTACATTCGGCATCTCAGACCTCCATATCACGATGATCGGTTCAGATACCGCAAGCGATAACCGTGAGTACTTTCTTGTACATCTCAAGGTTGCCAACACGGGGAGCAGGGACGGTAGATTTATTGCTCAGGTGTATGGGAAGCCAAACCAGCCGGACTTTCCATCCCGAGTTCTCCTCGGCTTCTCGCCAGTCGACTTAGCTATTGGCGAGTCCAAGAGTGTTTTGATCGATGCATCACTTCGCCCCATGCAACGGTGGGTGGAAGGAAAGTTCACCCTTCCGAGCGGTCCACTCGTTGTCGAGGTTGCATCCTTCGCCAGTGACCCAGGCGCCTTAAGATCAACCATCGATTTGTGATGCCAATTCTCTAGTATCACATGCGTATTTATATAGATAGCCTATCATTATCATTTCGTCGTAGCATTAAGCTAATCTTCTCGCCTTTGGACTCGCAAATAGACCACATATTAATTGATTGCCCGGTAATGGAGCTAGACAAGCAACGGCGTACAAGGTTTAATCACGGATAACTTGATGAGAACTTTTGAGGTCGAGGTAGATGAAAAACAGTTGATGATAGCAAAGCTGAGAAGGGCAACCAATCAATGAACAAATTCTCAGGAGAGTGAGAGCGCGCATCGGATTGTATGGATAAACACAATTGTGAAGGCGCTAAGCGTCCTCCAATGGTGATTGCGGCTTTTCCGAGGTTTCATTTCATTTTACCTAAAACATCAAGGTAGATGGATCGGAGGCTAAAAATAGCAAGATTCAGTAAGTTAAAAGTAGGTCGAAATTACAGCCTATTTAGTTATAGTTGTGAGCCTGAAACAGGGATTAAGGAAAGTGTTCCTACAGGATTATTCTATTTTAGTTAGTAGTAACTTTCGCCAGGATCAAAGAATGAGGTCTGTCACATTCAGTATATCTATAGTATTTGCACTACGCTCTAGCGGAGTGCGCATTCCCTTTTAGCGTAGCTGGCAATGCGACAAGGTCCACTTATCAGGCTCACCACAGCTCACCATAGCTCGGGTTAAAGCAGCAGCAGCTCAGTACTATAGATGACAATAGCATTGTTGAAATCACCGTTTGGACTACTGTTTCGAGTTCTGTACAGTCACGTGCTTGCATGAGTGTAACAGGATGGCTTGGTCAATTGGTCATGCCTACCTAGTTATATGTCTTCCGTTTTCCAGCACCTGAACTCCTCCACTCAATCCCTCCATCCAGCAGGCTTCCCTCGGTCTTCTACAGGTCAATCCTTGGGCTGCGAGTTGATGGTGTTCACATCACGCATCACCTGTATCATCCAGCCGATGTTCTCTTTGGCTAGCGAGGCAAGGAACCGGGTCTCCCGCGCGGACGGTTCGTCTGTCTGCAGCCTAGCTGCCAATTCCGTCAGATCAAGGCACTCAAGCCTGATCCATAAGGTCAGGTCCACGTCATGGTTAGACACGCCGAGCAGCAGAATCAGGTCGGCTTCGAAGGCTGCTAAAGAAGCTAGGGTCGTGTGGCCTAGTTCCGCGGTCATAATCGTACGGCAGCGTTCGAGGTGGTGTTTCTTCGTCAGGGCCTTTAACTCCTTTATTCGGCCGAGGTGGTTAGCTATGTCATAGCTCAGGCCAGCGTAATGGCGGCTGTGTCGGTACTGCCGCCAGCCGGCTGCAGCGCAATGTGGGAAGAAGCAGACATCTTTGTGGTTGGTGTGGAATGTGGAGGTGATGATGTGACGGCTGGTTGCAACGCTGCAAGGTGATGTGACGGCTGGTTGCAATGCTGCGAGAGAATGCGAGAGGTGTCACTTACAGAGCTTTTATTCCCTTGGCTATTTTACCTTTTCCATGATCTAGCTTTTCCAGCAGGTCTAGCTTTTTCATGATGCAGCTGTATCAAGGTTGCTAAAGGTTGGCTTGGGACAGAAACTTTAGTCCCACTTGAGTTATAGTTGAATCCGCGGGCTGGGTATTTGGTCTGCGCTGTTGATATATTGTTGGTTTCTTTTTTTAAACTGTTAAGCTTATAGTCCCCCCTCCGGGTGCGTGTGCTACTAGAGCCCATTACCTTATGATAGATGACAATAGAAATTGTTAACATCTATATTCGTTTCGGATATGAGCTTATAATCTAGCTAGAAGCTCGAGTTCCAGACGTACATAGGCATTGAGTCCTCCCACATGCTATCTGTCAACATGGTTTTATTAGACCCGTCAGCATTCATAATAATAATCTGACCGTAGGGCTGGAAAGTGTTATCATGGAGAGCACTCTCATCACGAAAGCCATACATGCCACTGCTATACAGAATCCGTCCATCGGGAGACCAGACAGCATGCGTATCGTTGGCCTCAGATTCGATGAGCACTTTGAAATCGGTTCCGTCTGGTCGAATAGTGCAGATGTCAAACCTGTCAGCCTCCCAACTGTTTCCCGATGTCCAATTGGTCTGGCGTGTGAGACGATGAGTTCGCCATCAGGTGACCAGCCAGGTGTGTTGTCCCAGCCCTCGGTGATACGCGTCGTGCTGCCCGTCGCGAAGTCCATGACATGCAGGCCGACAGGACCATTATTCCAGTCCCAGAGCCGGTAAACAAGCCTGGTACCTTCTGGGGAGAAAGACGGAAATCCAGCGTTTAGAGTACCGTCTGTCAGGTTCTCGCATGTGCCGCTGCCGTCAGCGTCGAATATATGTAACGTCCCCGGGTAGAGGACGCGGTTGAAGAACCAAGTGCCGAAGCCAACGGCCAGTTGTGAACCGTCAGGTGTCCAGGTCGGCTGGAAGGCACCAGCCAGACCAGCAACGTACAAGGCTTTCTCTGCGTCTGTGCTGTTGATATCAAAGACATCGAAAGCTCTCACTGGGTCTTTGTAGTCGGCATCCGTGAGTAAGACGGAGGATGATGAGTTGCCTAGTTGCTTCTCCGTAGTCGCTAGGCGCTTGGTAGCGTTGTTGAATTGAGGAAACACGTCCATGAAGCGGTATTCCCACTGGTTGTTCCAGCTGAAGAGCGGCTTCTCGGCTTGGCGCTGCTCCCATTCGTACACCTTTTACTGCTGAAGTATCAAGTAGTATACTATCTCAGCTCTATCACCAGATACTAAGATCAGGCTAGTACTATAGGATAGAGATAATAGTAACAGCTTGATCTACATAACAAAAGTTGATAGCTGAGGATTCTTATCAGTTCTAGAAACACTATCTTCCCGCTACAGTATATCACTAACACAGAACCATACCGACGCCAAGCGTCCCAACCCCAGAATACAGGGCAGCGGACAGTAGCGCAAATACAAACTTCACCCCTGCACGGCCAGCTCTATCGAGGCGATATACCGGCCTTCTGCAAGCTATAAAATGGCATCTAAAATGTATTATGTAGGGAGAGTATCGATCACAGGGTAGCAGCCCCGCTCTGTCTTCGTCCTCGGCACGCACAGCACCCTCGAAGTGGCCAAGACCTTCGCCACCCGCGCCCTCCGGGAGCTCAAGTATGAGCCAGACGACTTCCAGGAGTACGCTGTGCGTCCGACCCCATCCTCCTCGGCCGAGCCGTGGAAGCACGGCGACGGCATCCTTGTTTTCACCTGTGCGTCTGCTTGGCAGGTGTTCCTCGTAGGGATCGATACAACACCCAATAATGAGTCCCTGTCCGCGGGGCCTGATGGGTGAGTGCTCATAACACTGCTAAAGTATCTCTCAAAACTATAGCACGCCAGGACCTGCCCGGAATATGAGCTGGGGATCTGGCCTTCGCAGTCTCGTTTGTCGGTCTAAAAGTCCACGACCGCTGGCTATTAAAGCAGCCGTACCAGGTTGCATAAAGTGTGAAAATGAGAATCAGCTTTCAATGCCAACAGAACCATCTTTCCCGTGCTTATTGTGGCTTAACTAGATAATAACCATTCACAAGCGCGATTCAGTTAGTATATCTCTATAGGGACTGTTTATACTAAAGGTGAGGCAATAATCATATAGCAAGGCCAAGCGCCTTACATAAGATCTCTATCACCTTTTGCTTATATTGTTCGAATGCGGTGATGATCTTTTCCTAAACTGTTATGTGGGTAATATTGGCTTTACATATCGAAACAGACGGGTTCAAGTAATCGAAGATAGCTTAGAGCTCTGCCTCTTTAGTAATAGAAAAAGCGTGGTTCTTAACCACGATCCAGTTAATTAGAAGTCTCTAAAAGTGTTCCTTGTCGAAGCGCTTGATAAAGCTATTCTCAATTATTTATTCTTGGGGGTTGTATAGATTAAGCTTTATGGATACTACGAGAGTCTGCTATTCTATAGGTTTCTTATTCTTAAGATTCGCCTTCCTTTCAGCAGTTCTATTAGTCCTGCTAGGTGGAGCGTAAATCCTGTGGTTATTAAACAGATAATTGTACATATTGTAAATACCATCAGCCTCGAAATAACATGGGTGTAGCGTATTCTTGCGAATGCACACTTGGTAAACCTATCTGCAGTTGTCTTCCTTTTATATATCAAAACCAAATTGCCAGGCCCAACAATATATTTCTCTGGCTCGCTCAGAGAATGCCCAGCCGGGGAAATGCCTCCAGAGCGTACATTCATCGTGATCATGGACGTCGAGACGGGATCGAAGTTAAACGGGAAGGATGAGGCATCAGGCAAGGTATTGACTCGGGGGCCGACCCGAGGGCAGTGTCGGAAATATCGAACCAAGAATCAGGCGAGGCTATTGTAAAAAAAAATCTCTTGATTGTGATTTTAATGTGTGGTGGCAGTATAAGATCAACAACAGGTGTCAAGGGAGCGCGAATAACGCGTCCAACCCGGCAAGGTGGCAGGTTATGTCCGTATACTGCAGATGTATCAGGTACTTCCAAACCAGGCTAATTTGTGTGGGTGAGCAAGTCGCGAGAGTCGTGCTTGGGAGAGAATCAGATAAGTCCCTACCAGGCTCTATATCGCGAACTTATGCGGTAAGTGTTACTTGCAATTGTTTGCGCAGTATTGAGATAATGAAGAATCTGAATGCATTTTCGAATTGTCCTGCCGGAGTCTAGTAAGTAATATAAGTTTAGTATTGTGAATCCAAAATGTGAATAGTTGAGGTACTTGAAATGCAGTTTTGGAATAGAATTTGTACAAACTTTTAGTTGCCTTCACAATAATATAATATTCCTTGAGTAAATCTCAAGTATATATATCGAGATTAATATAATTTAAATAAGAAAACCCAGAATATTTAAATAGTATCTCCTTTAATTTATATATTATAAAATTATACTATTTAGAAGCTTTATAGTATTTTTGATATAGGGTGGCAGGATTGCTATAATAGTGGGGCGCTTGAAGCACTGTTAGGGTCGCTCTGCTAAAGTATATGGGCACCCCTAACAGCTCCACTTCCAATCCACCAAATCCACCCACCCAACTCCACGACATCGTCCAGTGGATTCGGTAGATTAGCCAATCTACTAGAATTTTTCCAGTGGAGTGGACAGTGGAATCCACGAGTGGATCCACTACGTGGATTGGGTGGAATGGCTTTCAACCCTGGTATACAGTATTATTGTCAGTGGAACGGGGCCCATTTGTAATCCAGGTATCTAGCTGACGCCAACCTATCACAGACTCGGATTACCCCATCAGTCCAAGTTTAACAAGGAGGAAGGTCTATTACCTGGCCTACTAGTGGGTCATTTTGAGGATCTTACCCATGCTGGTGCATGAAGCTATTAGGATCGATGGCGATCCGATTTAGATCGAGGCCCATTCAAATTAGCCCTCATTTAGTTTTGGCCCAAGTTGCAGCAACTGGGGATGCAAACCGGAGTCCCAAGATGGTGTGATGTCAGGAGATCATCAAGCAATATCGTGACAGATGCCGGGTCCATCAGCGGTCGCTCGTCAGAATGCTCGAAACGTTGCTGCTAGGGGACAGACTCTCGCCAATCCGCGACGGACGCCAACCCAGGACGAGTCTAAAATATTGTATGAGGACGAATTAGGACAGCGGAGATTAGCACAGTGTGGTATGAATAGTTTCAATATTTACCTGACAGTTACTCAAAGCCGCACTAGCCTGGGCGATTAAAGACTGTTAGCCCGCTTGATGTTATTTGCTAATAGAGGAGAAGCCTCTGCAAATTAATATTAACAGACCTCTTCCTCCCTCCCCGTACCCTAATCCTCAGTTCTAGACTGAAATATGAGACTGGGAGTCTGTCTAAGCTACTCAGTGAAAACAGCCCAAGCCGGGATTAGTTCCCCATTGATGCCATTGTTGACAATACAACATAACTTATTTGCTAGCCTTATGAAGATGCCTTGTCCGTACAGTCGGGATCGGAGACAGCAGGTTCGGTATCGGGGCCACGCACGGCCCCAAAGTTAACCATATGTTGGATAGCGTACGGCACATTCGATCCAGGGATTAATGCTCAATAGGGTGTGGATCCTGAATCTGTTCATTGTCTTGATCTAGGATGCCTCCGGCCCCCTCTTTTCTCGAGAGGGGTTTTATGTCATCTGACACCCCCTCTGACTTAGGTCACGACATCGATCTATCAGAGGTTTCGTAATACAGGGTCACAATCCAACATCATACTGAATGCTGGTTCAAGTTAAACGTACATAGTACATGTACGTAAGAAATATCAATGTTCCCAAAAGCCCGCTGCGGGTCGCCAGGCTCACCACAGCTCACCACAACTCAGGTTAAAGCAGCAGCAGCTCAGGACCATGGACAACAATGGAAATTGTCAGCATCTAGATTCGTCTCACATATTAGGCTGTTATGAGCTTCGAGCTCTATATTGTGACTTGACGGGCTATGGAGTACTGTAATATCCTCTACAAGCCGCATATCGGCACATTCCTTGTCGTTGCGCCTACCCCTCCCTCATAAATAACCCATGAAGTACCCAGCGGCACTCGCAGAGGATCACCAAATTGAAGGGCGTCCTACTGGTAGGGTTCTATGACCCAGTTGAAATTCCGGATGAATCTATATACACCTCATCCTCCATATGACCCGTCACTTTCACACGCGGGCGCGTAGCATTATCGCTTCTAGAGACAAGGCATCTGCCTCTGTTACCAAAGGTTCCTCGTCACAGAGATACAAGGGCTTTCTGTCCGGTATGCCCAGTATGCTGGTCCAAGGTGGTAATGTAAAAAGCCTTGCCGGATTAGTATCGACTATCTATATTGGATGAATAGAATTTGCTCCTCCAGCTCGGATATAAACTCGGCTGCCACAAAAGCTCAACCCGGTACTCAAGTCTTTCTATTCTATTATCCCCGAGGGTCGCGTTTCGAAGGTAGGTGTTGAAGAGCTACCATTTGACATCGTGATAAATTACATGCCTTTCCTTCTATCTTGCGATGTTATCGGCCAGTAAGATCGGCGAGCCACCTTAAGCTGACCGGAGGCATCGGCGGCATTGGTCGGTTCTAGATGAATTTGAGAGTCATTATCTGACTGCTGGTAAGGCTGAACAGAAGTCGACGATTCTGAGGAAATAAGTTTTTGACTGGAAGTGTTGCTTTTAACGCGAGATAGAGCTTCCTTCCAATCTGTCAGGGCTTCAACAGGAGCTAGAAAAATAAGCTAGGAGGAGACATACAGTACGGATCCGCATCAAACAATGCGAATTGGGATGACCGAGGAGGACTATGACTATCTGGCTGTGGGGGAGCATCAGCGGCTCGGACATGATGTAACTGAATCCCATCGTCGTTGAATCCCACGGAAGACGGAGCTTGCTCATTCGACCAGCATTCGGTAATGTTGAGATATGATGGCCGAGGGAGAATGCCGGAAGGTTCATCCACAACCTGTATGCAGTTGAACTCCCTATGCCGCACGAGAAGCAGCAGCCTGTTAAGCACGATAAATTCCATTTTGAGCTTGATGCTGTAAACCACTGGCTTGTATGTCGTTGCAATCTGGAAGTGATTCAGATACTGAGTGATGATGAGGCTTATGTCGAGGAGCACAACCAGGACGTTGACGATGATGAGGTGTCGGATGACTTTACGCGCCGCGATCTTTTTCATGGCGAAGATGGGCTTGAGTCCATAAGATACTTCCCAGATGTAAAGACCGGAGATAATAGACTCTTGGATGGAGAACCCCGCGAGTTGGACACGCTCGTAGATGTCAAATGCGGGAAGAAACCGATTGGATTCTCGAGTATTGCTGCCGAGAAATAAGACTGTAACTGGGATATGAAGGATGCAGAAATTGATGATGATCATAATCAGCACACAGCGGGTTTTTGCTCTATCCGAGACGACGAGATGGAGGCGCGAGTAGAGAACGACAGACTGGCCAGTGACCATGCCATACCAGCCGATGCACGTCAGAACGGCCAGTGGAAAGTTTGGCCCAAGACTGTAGTAGCGCAGCAACACTATTATTGAGTGAAGTACAATTCCCAGTGTCGCCGTGACCATACTCCAGAAATAGAGGCCATCGTGGCGCTTAAAGCGATAGAGTAGCGAGATGAGGATTTCGACGCAGTTATAACATGCAACTGCGAAA
Source organism: Ilyonectria sp. MPI-CAGE-AT-0026 (assembly GCA_020744155.1). Classification (NCBI taxonomy): domain Eukaryota; kingdom Fungi; phylum Ascomycota; class Sordariomycetes; order Hypocreales; family Nectriaceae; genus Ilyonectria; species Ilyonectria sp. MPI-CAGE-AT-0026. The sequence continues at coordinate 30,524 of JAGPNQ010000053.1, forward strand.
AAGCCGGCAATTATCATATTGACTGGCAACGACGCCGAGATGGGACCCGTTTCCCCGGCCATCTTGGCTGCTGTGGGACCTGGATAGGGAAGGCCAAGCTGGTCATGGCACGATAGGGAGAATGGCAAGAAAGAATGAATGAGAAGTGCCGGAGGAAGAGTTGATTTGAAGCGAAATGCGGCTTGGATGCGCTGCCCGAGCAATGGTATAAGAAACCCTCTTGAAAGTCCCTCAGGAGCTTGCCCTATGGCGCTCCCCAGTCTCCCAGGCTAAGCCCATTAGGATCGAATTGCGACGGCACGTCGGGCTCCCCGAGACATGGGGAGTTGGCTCAGCATCAAGTTTTCTTGTCATTCGTGGCTGAAGCCATAGGTCAGCTTGACAACCCCCTGCATGGGGTAACTTTGTCTAACTGGCACAGGGGGTCGGTAAGCATCGACATAGGCAGACGTTGGGGTTGGCGATGTCATTTGACAAGGCCACGGGGAGCTTTAGTTCAAGTCACTCTGAGACGGAAAACAAGGGTTCATGCGAATTTACCCAGGCTAAACCGGTATTTGCCGGACGAGACTCGCGGAGATCCCTTTTCTTAGCTTTGGGCTATGGCCGTGGCTTTTGGTTGTGGAGATGAGACACGGGCTTGCCTCGCCAATGAGAGGAGAAGTCGGCCCTTTCTCGTATCCGCTTGTCAAGCGAGGCGATGGGCTGGGTGAGGCTATAACAGACAAGAGCGCCACAGCGGCGCAAGCCAAGCTTATCTGATATGTCACTATCACTCATGAAGGTTGCTAACTTGAGGCTCGTCACACCGCGGAAGCCGGAAGCCGGAAGGTAGCGGAAAGTGCATGTTGTCGCTTGCGCCCTTTGACAGTTCAAATGCGCTAATCGAGAGGCGCCTCATTCCCAATTCAGGGACAATGTGAAAGCGAAAAAAGAGAAATCATGGGCTGCAAGCCACCCGGTATTGCGTCATTGCAGTTCAGGAAGATCAGACCTGACAGGAGCAGAGCTAATAGTGGACAGGGCTCGGGAGGGGGTGTCAAAGAATGAAAATGAGTGTTTTTATCAAAGTAGTGTCCAGCACCATAAGGTTCAGTCAACAGTCACTGTTTGACTTAATTAAACTCTGCGGTCAACGATGTGAATGAAGTTTCGCCACTGTAACGTGGACAACCCTAACGTCTGATCAGCCATTAGCTCCAAAGTAGGCATGAGAAGCGCTTTAGATTAAAATAAAATAAAAGAGGCAAAAATATTAATCCTACTACTAATAATAATGATAATAATCGCCATACAATACTGTAGACTAGGCCAGTTTCACAGCGTGCATTTGAGCTCGTTCGACGTGGCGAACTTGCAGCTGGGGTTGTGGCGTGGCCGCAATCCTGTGGCTGGGCTGATGTGGCCCCTTATCGGGGCTTATCCAGTGCTGTCTTATCTTATCCGGCTGCTGGACCAACCACCGACCAGCGTGCTTCATGTTCCACAGTTGTTAGACTGAACAGGAGACCGGTCCCCGACGGGACCGCCAAGGCCTTGAGGAACGGACTACCCGGGGGGCTGACTTTTGCACACGTGATCGCAGGCTCCCCCCTCTCCAAGGGAGAGGGGGTGACAGAACATGTAACCGCGTCGCATGTGTAACCAGCTTCTTCAGACTCTGTATAAGCCAGCGGCCTCAATTAAAGCCCAATCTATTTAAAATTTCAATCCTACAATATTCAACTATCAGTCTTATTATGCCTCAAATTTCAGATAAATCCCGCCAAGCTGCGGCTCGTGCAGCCCGCGCCTATCTAGCCGGTGAGGCGGTTACACGGACAACTCGACAGAACCCCGCACTGCCTCGCAAGAGGACTGTTATTGAAATGGCCGCCCACCACCACACCAATACGTCTCTCGTAAAGAAATATATATCGTTATTACGAGCTTTAGTTAGATTCATCAGGACCGTTGAAAAGAGCGCATTTGCGGTCACAGAGTCCGCCATCCGTAACTACGCCAGCTTCCTATGAAAACACCGTATTGAAGGACCTAAGACATCAGTCTCGAAGACCTGGGTCCGGCGGTTTAAAAAGCGTCATCTGGAGCTGCAGCATAAGACCCTAAAGGTCAAGGAAGTCATCCATGCCGGTGCTGAGCTTAATATCCCGAGGCTAGAAGACTGGTTTCAGGAATTTGAAGCTGTTATGATTGGGAAGGCAATTACAAGGTCTAATTTTTGGAATTTTGACGAGACCCCCCTTCAAATTGGATAGGTTGATAGCAGCATGAAGCTTTTCTCAACCCGAATAAAGGGAAAAACCCGAATCGTCACCTTCCAGCCTGGTAATAAGGACTTACTTTCAACTGTGGACTCGATTAATGCAGCTGGGCGAGCAATACCTTCTTTTCTTATCCTGACAGCAAAGGCATTGCTAGAAGAATACGTCATGGCTGATATTGATGACCGGGTGGTCCTGACACATATGGCAACCGGCTTCAATAACGCACAACGGGGCCGGCAGTGGCTACAGCACTTTAATTATCACTCTTTTGACTGTAGTGATAATTTTACTGATTTTACTATCGAGACCTGGTTTGGCTACGGTCCTGACCTCACAAGGGAGACTTGGAATGAAAGATTGGCTTATTCTGCTTCCAAGATGACTAGGAAGTCTGATCCTATTTTTTCCTGAGAGTTTACAGAGAGATGCTGTTACGCCTCGAAAGGCAAAGAAAGACCTGCATTCAATTCGAGATAACTTGGAAGTCCTAAGCAGCCCAACGCGAGCTGTTATCACACATACAGAATCTGCCTTAGATCTCTCTATTATAACGGCATCATCATATAAAAAGATCCTTGGGCTTCAAAAAGAACAGATAAGACTGGAAGCCCGGCGTACGCACACAAGGCGTCAAATTCGGGTGGATAATAGGGCATATACTGTGGACCAGCTACATCAGAAAGTCAACGCTCGCAGTTATAAAGAGCGGGCTGCAGCTGCTAAGAAGGAAGGTCAGTTGCAAGCAGAGCTTTTCCGCAAGCTTCGTGAAAAAGAGGCTGCCTAAGGTCAAGGCAGTAACGAGGCTGCTAGCCGGCCCCGTCTTTGAGGCCAGGCAGCTGCTGCTGCAAAGGCAGCCCGGCAGGCAGAAGAAAACACTCAGATGCAGGAGCTTAGGGAGAGACAGCAGTTACCTCATAATACTGATGCTATTGAGAGGCTATCACAACAGTAGGCTGATGCTGATGACTCTAGGCGGTTCTTTCTCTATATAATGCACCCACTTTCAATGCTCTTAGCGATCCCTGCTGTAGTCACTTAGAAGGAGGAAAAAGCTGCTAGGTCACCTGATCAATCCAGAAGCCCTGATACTATCATCCGTGATGATTTTATCTCAGTAACCTCATCAATTGAGCTGTCGCTTTTGCTGCAGGAAGGAGGGTCGGAGAGTGACCATATTGAGATCATTACCTCCATACAGATTGAGTCTACAACTCGGCGTATTTTTAATATTAACAATTGCCCATTTGCAGACGAAATGGCTGAGAAAAATGAGGTACAGTTACAGACAATAGATTACGGAGGATTGGCTACAATCGGGCTCCTAATCGCTATTCAGATGATGAAGTTAAGCCAGAAATCGTAATTGGGGGGACTCAGGTTACTGTACCAAAGTCGCGGTAGCGGACATAAGGGCTGAATAGATCAATTAACTACAACACCATCTATATATAAAAATAGCCCAAATTTAGATATGTGATAAATTCGATCTATAGCTACATAATGGTCTATTTAATTTTTTTATTAACCATCTGCTTGGTATTGTAATATATTAGTGAAGTTGGAAAAGGTGGTAACACATGCGACGCGGTTACAGGTTTTGTCACCCCCGCTCCAAGGGAGAGGGGGGCCCTTTGCGGCGCCCCATAGGTTCACGGCTAGGCGTGATTTTAAGTGCTCACGGCTAGGCGTGAGTATGACTAAGCCCAAGGCCGTGAAAATTATGTCAGCCTTCCATTGAGGCCACAACACCAACAACTGCAGTCCCTAGGGGCCGGTATTATTGATAAAATACATTCAATTAAAGCAGTTTGGCGGTGGAAAGGGTCAATAGCCAACACCCAAATCATCTGCCATTCCTAAAGGGGGTGCACAGAAAAGCGTCGCACAGGCGTCTTGCTTGGTCAGCCCGAAGTCGCACTAGAGTACGCGTATGTAGTCAGATTAATCTGTGGCTTATGTCTGCTTGAAGGAAAGCATCTAATTAGATGCTTTATCGGGTCAGCCGCAGAAAAGAATAGTGGGAAGGCATCGATAAGGCCCGCAGTAGCTTAGCAATTGGCGTAGTAGAAGACTGAGGTTGGATAAGGATTATAATAGCAGTTAAAAATCTCTTATAAAATCTCTTAAAAATCAAGGGCAAAAAGTCTTCATTCTCTGAGGTAATAAGTATGTCAGGCTTGCTGTTATATATAGTAGAGAATAATAGAGCAGACTGGAAGACTTAATAACCTACTTAAGGATAGATAAAGGCTGTAGTAGCAGTATATCTGTAATAGCTGGAAAAGCAGGAGTTGATAATAATAGAAATAAATAAAAGAGACAAGATATTACAGATACTACTACTGGTATTATCTGATTAAATAATTTACAAAGAAATATTATAAAAATAAGCTGAAAATGCTATTAATTAAGTATTCTGATAATAATATCTTATTATAAAGGTTAGATAGATTAACCTGTCTGTCCCAAACCTTTCTAGAAGACTATAAAAACTTACTAATTAAGTTAAGCTAATAGTCCTAAGGCAGGATTTCTGTTAAAAGCAGCCCACTAATCTCTTCCTAAAAATACAAAGCTTTAATACCCCCATTTTTCCCCCAGAAACCTAAGATCCCTAATATACAGTCTCTCTAACTCCAAAGGAAAAAGTTCTATAAAAGGAAGTGAAGATCCCCCCTCCCTCTGTATGCAGCTTCCTCCCTTACTTATCCCTATTACATCTCTACTAGCAACCAGCTAGCTCAAAGTCCCGGACCGTCTACCACAGCAGAAAATACAGAATACCTACCTACTTAAATAAATACAAACATTGCTATTCCTCACTATCCTTCTCACATACTGTGACGGTCGGGTCTAACCTAAGGGTATAGGGTAGGTCCGGGCGTGAGGTGTATGATCGAGTGGATCAGGACGTCGTAGTGAGCAATGTAGGCCACGGTCTGGTAATAGTAGAATAGTAGATTCAATATAACTAAGTGTGTTGATAGCTAAGGAGCTTAAGGCTCTAGTCTAGGGACTTAAAGTTCTGTCTATATAGTACTGTCTGGTGAGGCGATCAGAGATACTGTAGTCGCGATTACTGGTGATCCGTCGGGATCACTGGTGATCGGTCGTAGTGGGGCTCTAATCGTGTCTTATAAGTAACGTAAAAAAGTGGGTATGTTATGGTTCTGCTGGTTGTGACTGCCTGGTCCCAACCCGGGCCGTGACATATACCCTCCAGATCCCGCCCAGCTCTTATCTACTTAAAAAGGGTTGCACTACTATCTTATCAGCCACTTGAATATCAAGATAGTCATTCTCCGACTTATCCCAATCAAGATAGGCTATTATCTCTTTCTTAGTCCATTCCCTAGAGCCTGTTAATATTATATAGCACTTGGTTATCTGCTTCCAGTTAAGTGTCACGGCCCGTAACGTAACTACCTACGGTAACACGTGACGGAGCGCCGGCCCCACTCATTTTCACCAATCATGCAAGGAGCGCCGCGATCCTCCGCGCTCCAACGCTTAAGGCTCACGACAACACCACAAGGAGCGCCAGCGCTCCTAGGTGAGCCACCTCACCAGACAAAATATATAGGCACATTCATTTAGCACTTTCCTAGAGACAGCCTCACCAGCTATCAATACAACTTGGTTACCTAGCTCACTGTACCAGCTATACATTACCAGACGTGACAGATTACTCTACTGTATTGCCCCGTTTACAGTAACTACACTACGACTTATACTACGACGTCCTGATCCCTACTAGGACCTGAACCCCCTTGACCCGCGCCTATTCTATACCGACAGTTCAGAATAAGTACAGTCGTTATATTATAATTAAAGATATATTTTCCAAGCTATTATTTTATAATCTAGAATATTATATATATATCTATAAATATTAACTACTATTATATAATAAATACAGAGTAATAAGTTACTAGTACCTATATATAAATTAAAATATATCCCTAGATATATATACTTATAATTTTATAAATACTCTATAGGCTTTTATATAGAGGCTTAACTTCTAACGCCCCACTATTCAGCCTTATATAGAGAAGCTGAATAATAAGCTCTAGAATTAATTTTAATTAGATGCCAGGCTGGTGCGAGAAGAGCGTGAAGCTGGCGCGGGTGGGAGAGGCGAGAAGAGGTTTATCGCGTTAGGCTCATGATAATGCCCCTCAGCGGCTGATTATTGGCCAGCGGGCCGTACAAAGGACCAAACTGAAGGTGGGATCAAAGTTACGGCGCCCGGTCCCACATGACCCTCGGGCACTGGAACCGGTTGGAACCGGTTAGATCCAAACCCAATCAACTGGACCTCGGAATTGGCTGGTTGCCAAGTACGGCGAGCTCGATCTCAGTTGAGTTGGACCCACAGTTGGAGGATCCAACGGCTCCAACGATTGGAAGCAGTTGGTTGATTACGCACTCTGATGTCAGCCGCGGTGATGGATCCCAAATCGGCAGCGCCGAGTTCCACTCCTCGTCGAGCAAACAGGACATGATGATTGGCAATTCGGTTGTCCGAGTGAAGAAAGAGTTCGCAAGCCAAACAGGTCTAGGTTTCCTGCAATGGAGAAAGGACGGCGGCAGTTGCTTCTTAAGCAAAGGAAACCTGCTTGTTGCATCTAGCAGATGGAAATGATCATGTGTGCGAGAAGCTCTTGATATTCTTCCTATCTAAAAGAGGGTCTTTGGGTCAGTCTTATAGATGAAGAGACTGATGATGACCTCGGATGACCTCGGACAGCCGAGAGGCTCCGGATCCTTCGGAGTCTTTGGCTTCAACTAGCTATAGATAAAATCAAGGAAAAGCTAGGCCTAGGGCTTATCTGATGATGAGGCCGGTGACGAGGCAAGTGGCGATGGATGCCTATGATGACAGAAGGAAAGCTTCACTTCCGTCACAACCGCAGAAATCCGATATCCCGATATCCTGATACATGTGACACTGATTCTTGAGAGCGGAGGAAGTAGGATTCCCACTCTCAGACTTGATAAGGGCCCAGGACACTACAAGCGCCAGGGTGGTGGCATCGAAATTCACAAGCCGGGATTGACTCAAGCCCAGATGTATGAGATTGTGGTGATCGCCGTGGTAGAGCTTTTACGACGCAAGCTCATCGCATTGACAGCAATTGTATCGAGCGCCGCCGCATAGTGCAGGGTTAAATAAATCCACTGGTATATCAATTTGTATCACTCAGATCTTCAGTTCAAGGCCGTCAGTGTTTCCATTTGTGATACTTGGGGATACCCGTGAACGTGAAGACGGTTGGACCACAGTCTATGGCTGTTGATGTTCATGCCAGAGATAGAGACTGGTCTCACTATACACCATGGGCGAACAGGGCTTGTGGAAGTGATTGACCTCGCCCTTGACGCATGAGACACTGAGGCTGCTGAGAAGAGCAGTGGGAAGAAAGCAACCGACTTCTGGTAGGGCACACCCAAGAGGTCTGCATACCTCACATTCATCAATTAACGGCCTGAAATACGTCTGTATTTTTAGACCATTTCGAAGTCTCAATAATTTAGGGTTGTATGTTACATTCAGACCATAACCTATTATTAGAGGCTGCACTAGCGGAGTGCGCATTTGCTTCTGCCTGAGCTACGCTATTGGACAAGTAGCTTGCTATCTATAGTCCAAGATAATGGCGAGACTTGTAGCTTGGTGGTTGAACGAGGTAAAGGGGCTCAAGAGTTAGTATAGGCAATCCATATTAAGTTTTAAGCAATACTTCTTGCATACTAGTTAGCGAGCGAGGTAAAATAGGTAATATGCCTATGAAAAAGGTCGCTTGCGTATATGATCTTAGGCAAAATAATATCACGCCGTAATATTGCCTTTAATAGGTAGTCTCTTAGTTATTTAAAGAAGCCTCTTATATCGTTAAATATACCTTAAACAATCCAGACAGTCTCTTTTTCACATGATTCAAAGAAACCCAGTCCACCAGCGCCCTTGCACACCCAAGAGGCATACATGCCATACATTCATTAATTAACAGCCTGAAATATGTCATTATTTTTAGACCATTTCGAAGACGTAACCATCTAGGGTGGTGTGGTATGTCACGTTCAGGCCATAATTTATTTTTAGTGGCCGCACTAGCGGAGTGCGCATTCACTTTTGCCCGAACTGGGAATGCGAGATAACTAGGGAATGGCCCAACGCGCCACTTTTCACAAGACACGGCGACAGCTCGCAACCACCCAGAAATCTATTTTAGTTGCAGCCTTCATCTGCGTACGAACGAAAGAACTCGCCATAAGTGGCTGAGTCTGGCTAAGTGTCATACTGCTGGAAGAGGTAGCGTGCTACTTATTTTTGTCAAATTGATCCGAGAAGTCTATCATTAGACATTTGCTAATTATAGCTAGGAGCGAGGGGAAGTAATTATGTGGACATTCTAGGGTGAACATGTTCTAGACGCTCGTAATGAAATTTGGGCTACGCGAGGGTGTCTGACCGAGGCTGTCCCATGGGACACGGCTTTATAAGTACGAGCAGAGCTCCCTGCAGGCCGATCGTACTGCTTTAGCCAATGTGTCCTCCCTTGGTCCCATAATGCAGCGATTTTTTATTCTATTAAGTCTGCTCGGCCTTGGTAAGCAAGTCTCCTGGGCCACACATATTGTTGAATCTGATCAATGATTATAGGTCGAGTCCTGGCGTGTTCACCCGGCTGGTACGGTACTGCACCGTTTTGTGACGGAGAATGCCCTTCCGGCACCCACCAGCTAAGAACCGATAACTGTGGTGATGGGCATTGCTGCGTGACTGGACACAAAGTCTACTGCGAATGTATCGGTAACCCTGGTTGCGGTGCTTTCTGGTCCGGGACTGCACCGTTTTGCGATCCGGAGCCGTGTCCGGCAGGATGGCACGAGGCAGGGAGAAGTGACTGGGGGGACGGTGGCTACTGCGTCACTGGAAAGAAGATTCTCTGTGAATGCAACGGCGGTGGAGGCCCACCATGTTCTCCAAAGCCAGCAGTTCCCAGCTGCAAAGGCATTTTCTTGATCTGCGATAATGGCTGCTCGACCTTTGTCTGCGGAGGGTGCTTCTTTGACTAGTACTAAGGCTCTGACAAGGGATGGTATTGCAACTGCAGATGTTTTACGGCTTTCATAAAAACTGAGTTACGTTCTCTATTTAGCCTTGACCTCGTTGAAAATAATACATGGTGAATTTAGTCTAAGCAAGTCGAAGGGAGACTCTGTGAACTGAACCAAGCAGCATCTCAAAAAGAGCATCTGCCACATACCACTCTTCAGGAAAGCACCCCAGAGGAATTTCGCACGTAGGACGGCAGACTGTTACCACGGGTTGTCACTTAGAAGCCAGGAATTGAATCTAGCGCAGAGCAGCTATTAAACTACCGATCGACCTGGGATCCCTCTCGTAGTGAAACATGAACTTAGTAGCGGCTTCATATTGACCATAAGTTGAAAGTCGTAGACTTGATCTATTTATAGAAACATTCTGCTAATTTAGTTAGAAGTCCTAGATTCGTAGATGTATAGAAATCTTGCCCTAGTCTAAGTAAAAACCTCTAGACTTGGGCTATATATAGCAACGTTCCTCGTATACAAGTTGAGGATCTAGCACTTAGACTAAATCTATTCATAGCAATCTTTCCCGAAATCTACGGTGACGAGCAGCACCTATATTTATTTCTGAATCCTATTGGCAGATATTCTTGGGCTTGATGCTCAGCCACCTTCTCGGGGGGACGCGTGGCTCTCAAACACCACATCACGCCCGCTCGTTATCCTACAAATACTTGCATTGAAGTTTAAAGTTTGGACATGCCTATTCATAGCAGCCTTCGTCTAAACCTGAACGTGGGCAGCCACCGTGCAGTCGTGGCGGCGACATCACGACCTGGCGCGCCAGCATAAATAGAATGAAAATACACACAGGCGAGATATCTTTTCCTTTGCTTTGTTTCTCTGTTCTAAAACGCCTAGGTTGATATCCACCAGTCCGTTTGTCTGAGCAGATTCCTTCATAATCTCTACGGAGAAAGGTGTCACGGATAACGGAGTCAATTCAACCCAGTCGTCCAATAAGTCAGGTATTTACAACTGGCAAAAGCACCACTCCCCCATATAACTTTTAACCCCTACTATCAGTAACTGCGAATACCATCATGATCTCAACTTTGCGATGCGCTGTCGCTTGGGCTTTTGCCCTGATGGCTCTGGTAGGCTCTCCTTCAGAAGCCACCCCGATAACATCAGACGGCACTCATGGATACCCTTCCATCGTTGCTCGAGATTCTAGGCCGTGGCAAGCTAGACACAGAATGACTTCTTCCGACTTCCAAGACACATTCGACAAGCTGGTTCATGAAAAGTACCGTCTCACCTATGTGAGCGGCTACACTATCAACGATGATCCGCGTTTCGCAGCGATATGGGACCAAAATGTTGCTTCGGACTGGGCAGCGAGACACGGCATGACTGGCGCTGAATACCAGGGTCAGTTCGATGCTTTCGCTGGCAGGGGCTTCCGGATCCGTCTCGTCAACGGATACACCGTCGCTGGAGACGCTCGGTATGCAGCCATATGGGACAAATCTGCGGGCCCCATGCCGATCGCTAGGCATGGCTTGAGCTCCTCTGAATACCAGAAGGCATTTGATACTTTTGTCTCACAGGGGTACCGACTGAAGCATGTCAGCGGCTACTCGCAAGGGAATCAGGCGCAATATGCGGCGTTGTGGGAGAAGTCGTGGAATAGCAGTGCATGGGTTGCACATCATAGCATGACGACGTCTGAGTATCAGACGTTGTTTGATAAGTATGTGGGTCAGGGCTTCCGTCTTGTTCATGTCAATGGCTATGTGGTCAACAATGTGGATTATTATGCTGCGGTTTGGGACAAATCGCCAAGTGGCCCTTGGGTTGCGAGACATCGGATGTCGTCGGACGACTACCAGAATGAGTTCAATAAATGGGTGGGTGGAGGATATCGGTTAATGCTGGTAAGTGGGTATACTTTGAATTCAGATCAAGATATGTATGCTGCACTTTGGATCAAAGAGTAGTAAGGTTTTGGATATTTTTTAGGTACTCAAGGCGCAGTATGTTCTCTAAACCGGAGACTTCAAGGAAATTGTTAACTAAATACAAACAGAGACCCAAACAACTCAACCAACTCAACGGACGACCTGTATTGAGTGAATTGGCTTAGTAATCGCCGACCTCTTGTTGAGTTGATCAACTGAACGCTTTTGTTGAATGGATTGACGTTGAGTTGGTGTGAGGGAGCGATCATGTGACTTTCATACTTTATGAATAGTCGTTGTTGTTGTTGTTGTTGTTATATTATTACCGTCATGAAGATATCTACTAGAGATGTCTACAGAATCCCCTAGCGGCAAGATGACGTACTAGGCTGGTGTCAATAGCAGAAGAGACCTAAGTATAATAACCCGGGGCCAGAGCTATAAGTACTACTGGCCTATAGCCTACAGTCCCAGACTGCAACCCTTCTTCCTCTTCTATCTAGCAATTAGGCAGCTCTATTTAACCTATTATTTTAAGCCCGATATCTATTAGTGGATTTTTAAAATAGATATTAGTATACCTATATTTATTAACTAGCTTGGAATTCTCTAGTATTTCTATTTCTACCTACTAGTATTTAAAACCTCTAGAAATCGAGATTTATATAATAGAAATAACTGCAGATAGAAAAATCTTATAAAAACTTATAGAGGGAAAAACTACTGCAGCTAGTATCTATTAATCAGGGCTATCAAGCCAGAATTCTAATATCTATAAGTAGCCTGATTCTATAACCTCTTATAGACCTGGATTCACAGCTAAGATCCGTAGATCGAGGCATCTAAGACCCAGAGGTCATAGTAGCCTAGGCCCGGAGGCCAAGGCAGGTGCTAAGACGCGGTGGCCTTATGCACCTACGTGCCGAGATACAGAGGTCAGGGCAGCTTAAGCCCGGAGGTCTAAGCGGTGCTAAGACGCAGTGGCCTTACGCACCTAGGTGCCGAGGCCTGGAGGCCAAGGCAGCTCAGGCCCGGAGGCCCAAGCAGGTACTAAGACTAATAGCCTTATATACCTAAGTGCCGAGTCGTAAAGATCAGGGCAGAGGTCGACGCCTACCTAGATTGAAGCTGGTGTCGTGACTGCTGTTAGCTGGCTGCAATAGCTATACCTGCTGCGAGGTCTGAACCAGCATTACAGCATATATAAGAACTACAGCGGTGTTGTTTGGCCTCCGTAAGCTATGCTGTGGGTCTGCTGCTATCTTAGCTGCCCAGCTGGTCAGGGCAGCAGGCTTCAATCATAGCCGGAGCCCTTGGACTGTGGCTGTAGCTGCTGCGTAAAGGAAGTCAACCCTCTCAATCCTTCCTTTACTGCGTTATTAGTGCCCGATAGGCACCAGCTGCTGCAGCAGCTAAATTTGGTGGGCCTGAAAACTTTTCCACGCTAGTGCTAACAGCCGCTAGTCAGGAAGAATTTTTACAGGAGAGAGTCGCTTATGAATAGTCTCACTTTATGAATATTATGTAAACAGCTTAAGTCAGAGTTTTCCTTAGAAATCTCTTTCTCTCCTCGTAAACAATCATTTTACCCAAGTCGCACTCGACCTCGTTCGTGCTCTTATCCCGTCACAGTGGGCCTAATTGACGAGATATTCGCAACATACCCCACAAACTATTTCCACCCTTTCTCCTCTTCTGCCAGCTCTCTTGCTCGGCTGAGAAATGACGCTATTAACTCTCTTGCACCTGCCTCGCTTCTGGCGCTGCTCTTGACCTCAATTTGCGTGGGAATGAACAGAGGATCCAGGTCGTCGATTATCTTGGCTTATAGCCACGAACGCAGTACTAGACACATCCCAATTATTTCGACTTCGAGGCAGCTGTGCAGAGGAGTCACCAATCGACCTGCGGCAGAAAAGAGCCTCTCGCACTCGGCTGATATCGGCTGGATTGTAAGGAAATTAAGAGCTATTCGAGAGTGGCGGGGATATTAAGCTCGGTTATCCTGCCGATATGCGCTAGGGTCTCGAATATCGGTATCTGTTAGAAGCCAGCTTTATTACTATAACTCGTACTTATCTCTCGGGGACTCAGGAGTTATAGAAGACCTTATCCTTACTGGCGTAGTTGTAGGCGTTAATAATCGGCTTAATAGCTTGTATTGTAACTATTTATAGTATTCCTTAAAGGTATTTTAGTATTTTTTTTACTATTTAGTAACAGGCTTATTTCCTGGGCTTAATACCACCTCGAGGTTGCGATATTCAGTCTTCTATACCTCCTAAACTATCTCTTTTACAGTTACAATCCAATCTGGATATTTTTCCCAGTATTTTTTAAACTAATTCTATTAATATACAGGGCGGAGAGCTAATATTATATAATATATTAGTATCTTATTGAGAATTGTATAGTATTTATTAAGCTTCTGCTACCCTAGGTTAATATTAATCCTGAAGTATTCGAGATTAGACTAATCCTCTGCAACTGTCTTATACTCCTCCAGTTTTGCTATTAGGAATTCGAAGCCTTGGATAACATCCCAGATATTTCCGTACGAGCCGACCCACCCTCTCTTCCGTTTGCGTTGAATACCGTCTCCCTTAAGGGTTTTGACCGTGACCTCGTAGAATCCAAGAATCGTGGCGAGTGTGAACGGCCTCTAGTAACCGGATTCCAGCTATCTAGTCCAGGATGCTATTTACATCAAAGATGAAGAAGAAAGAAAGAAGTTCCTAAGTGCCCCTGAGCTGTGGGATGATTTCTCATCCCTGGCCCGTGACACCATCGAAGCCCAACTCTCCTCCGATCACAACCATTGCTGAATCGTTGTTTTCAGCGTTATCAAGCGTGAAATACCCGATCTTATTCTTTATACTATATGAATCGATAATCTTAAGGACTTCTGCTGCAATATTGGTGCCAGAATGGCGAGTAGAGACCTCGGGTACTCTAAGGACGATTTTGCAGGGCTTGTTTTTCTCGTCGTGGAAGAAGCATATAATCCTATATAACGCGTGCCGATTTCCAGACCTCCAGCCATTAAAAGAGATGTAAATTAGGCCGGGAGAGCTCTGGAGGACCTCTATAACCTTCGTCTTGTGCTGTTCGTATGATGCCACGATTTTCCTGTAAATAGAGGTTCCGGAGAGATTGGCGTTACAGAGCTTCACGCAAGGGTTTAGATATGCGAAAATCTTCCTGAGCTTGTCGTGTTCTGCTATTTTAAATAAGAGGTTAGCCTCCACGATCCATTCCATTAGAAGTCGTTGGAAAAACTTCTTATTAAAGTTCTTAATAAAGCTATTCGCAATTGCTTGTTCTCTAGGCTTATTAGTATCAAGCTTCAGCAGCTCGGCGATAGTTGACTGTCCCTTGGTCTTCCGGCCCTCTGCTCTTAGCTGCGAGGCTGATTTTGTCTTTCCTTCAGGCGTACAAATCCTGTAATCGTTATAGAGGTGGACTTAGAACGTTATGCGGGCGTGAATGGCGTGAAAGCTGTAGGAGGCGCTGGAGACGACCTAAAAATTCCATCATCGTCAACAGCAGTGATGGCGTCAGAATCTGATAAAATACTCATCTTGAGCTAGTTACGTAATGCAACCGGTGTAGCAGTTGAAGTCGATGCGGAAGTTAGAAGAATTGAGGGCAGAACAGAGGCTAAAAGGAAGTGGCGGCCAGGGAAATTAGGTGATCTGCCATACGTACAAGCCACACATTGCCTTAGTTACGGGTCGCTGTTAGGATTTATACCAATCCGCAGTTACAGTCACTAACAGTGGCTAGTAGACCCACTTCATATCCACGAAATTAACGAAATTAACGAAATCCACCAATTTCAAGGTAATATTGAGTTTCTGTGTAAATATGAAAGAGAGATGGTGATGAGTAGCAACAGCCGTCAACAGAGTGGGCTTTATACTTGGCTGAATGAGATGGGGCCAGGTCCGGGAAAATTAGCTACCAATCCCAGACTTCAAGCGAAGCGTGAATAGGGATTAACAATAGCAAAGGAATAGAAGCACAGTGGT
Organism: Ilyonectria sp. MPI-CAGE-AT-0026; assembly: GCA_020744155.1. Classification (NCBI taxonomy): domain Eukaryota; kingdom Fungi; phylum Ascomycota; class Sordariomycetes; order Hypocreales; family Nectriaceae; genus Ilyonectria; species Ilyonectria sp. MPI-CAGE-AT-0026. Next base: position 45,848 of record JAGPNQ010000053.1, read on the forward strand.
GAACAGTATACACGGGACGGCGGATTGCTAAAATATAAAATCCAAATATTAATAATAGGACTTACCCTAAATAATAACACTACTTCCCTGTTATTGAGCTGTCCAATAAGATGGCGAACATAGACCTCAGATAACAAACTGCGTGACCCTGGCTAGTGGTCAGTCCCAATCATCCGGTCCCTCCAACCCTCCATCTTCCAAGTCTCCTATCCTTCAAGCTACCAAGCCGCCGCCAATCCAGTCCCGCCCAGCACCTACTGCTGGAATCCATCCGACTTTTAATGGGACTGTGTGGTGGCAACTACAGCTTCACCAGCCCATAACAAGTGGATCGCCGGATCGAAAAATGCTAGGTAACCGTGATTCAGTTATATGGATATTCCCGGCTTTCTAAGTAGGCATCTCCCTGCTCTTAGTTAAAGAGATGCTTTTACAGTAGTCAAAAGAGGACCTTGCTCTAAAAGGTCCCTGCTCTTAGTCAAATCACCTTGTCCTTACGAGGTAGTCAAAAAAGAGATCTGTGCTTTTAGTCCAAAAGAGGTCCTTACTTTTAGTCAAAAGAGATCCCTGCCCTTAGTCAAATCACCTTGTCCTTAGTCAAAAAAGAGGTCTATGCTTTTAGTCAAAAGAGGTCCTTGCTCAAACGAGGCCCCTGCGCTTCATCACTTTGATCATTTTTGGACAGATGGATCTCTGAGGATAGTCAAGGAAGTCGAATATAACTGTGGTTCACTTACATGGACAGTCCCTGCTCTCTAATAGTCACTTTCGTCACTTTAGTCAATTGAGTCACTTAAGTGCTCCCTGGTCCCACTATAGGGGGTTGGATCTATCAAAAACGGATCCTTGCTCTTAGTTACAAAGACATTCTTGATGAGTAAACGGGTTCACCTTAGGACTGATTAGATTAATGGAAAAGGCTTGAGTAATGTGCGACCGTGCAATACGATTAGCTCGTATCGGTCACTCAAAGTGAGATGAATTATTTCTATCTAATAGCGGTTGAGCACGGAGTCTGTTCTTTTAACTGCAAGGGCCATCATCCGGATAGCGGAATAAGGCGAAATGATCACACAGAACTTAGCATGATTATATTAGTACGATCCGCTTTAATATTGAGCCCTGACGGAATGGCGTTATGCTTTCTTCTGTATATCTTCTGCGCCCAGGAGGTCGATTAAGAGAGATATCATATCTAGTTCTGACTCGCGAGTGGCTATAGCAGCCGTTAGTGGGGTTGCTGCCCGCCAAACCTCATTTATGTCCTTTCTTTTCTCTTTTACTAAGAATCTCACTACATCATGCAGATTGGCACGGGCAGCCTCATGAAGGGCAGTTGTTGACGACCAATAAAGTGAGGCCCCTTTCTCAATCAACAGTCTTGCAACGGAGCCTTGACCCGACCTCAGCGCTCTGTAGAGCTGGGTTTGACCAGATGATCCCGCGGCTATGGATCCCGCGTCAATAGGAGTAAGATCCTTTTTGAGAATGAATGTAGTCACTTTGTCAAGGCCTCTAAACGCAGCGACGAAGAGTGCATTGGCCTGTATTTCTTTAGCTTTCTGGAAGCCGGTAGCAGGCTGCATCTCAAAGGGCTGCTTCTTTTCGAAATCGCTGCCGAATGAAAGGGCGATACACAATGTCCTGATGATGGTGTCTTGATTCTCATGTAAACCGACAGCAATGACAATTGCAGACGAATTGCTATATAGTTTGTTGTGGCGGTAAAGAACAGGATTGCAAAAGTAATGACATTGTTTATTAAGCCGCGATAGTTAATGTTGATGACAGCTCCAGCACCGACGGATCCACCATTTTCCGAGAGGACCATGTCGCAAGATGCCTTGATGAAAGCCGGAACAGCAGACATGTTGAACTTTTGAAAAGTGGTGGTGACGAAGGGAATGTTGTACGTCTTGAGGACACGTGTCATGTTCAGACGAAGGAGGGAGGTCCAGCCGGGATGACCAAGGAGAAGAGGGGTTGGAGCCGTCAAATCTCGTACCCCGACGCACACACACAAGCAACAAGAACAGCTTGAACACACTGAGCATTGGATCAATTGATTAGCCTGAATAAGGCCTGCTCAACACATCATATTTCATACCCATTTGAAAAGATCAACTCGGACCGTATCTACCCACTAGCGCGTCCGACATGTCGACTAGTCACGTGCAGTAGTCGTTCTCCAGAGCGACGTCCGCACAGGGCGACTTGATAGGGCGACACATTTTAATGTTTTCGAAATATTAAGCTGAGCTAGTTAAGGGATACAAAAAATAGAGTCAATGCGACGAACTAGCTCTTTGATTGCTTCATGAGAAGTGAAGACTGGGAGACAGGCTTGAACGCTGGAGAGAAGCTCATGGTTGAGACCGTCTTCGGTGGCGAGACCAATAGCCGCGTCATGTGCTCCAGGGGTATAGTCTGTGGTGAGGTAGTAACCTGAGTGATATAGGCATGCTTTTTAAATAGATCATCCTGGATCTTGGGCATGGCGACATTGCGAGGCAACCGTTGCACAATGCGCGAGAGTATGCCATATGCCACCTTGGCTGACTTCGTTACTGTCCGGAGACGCTGCAATATGCCGTGCGCGTCATCAATGGCCCTAAAACTATCATCTCGGCGGGGGAGGGCACGGTTCTCATCGTGCAGAAGGGCCGAGCAAAGTACCGTTAAGGTGTCGAAGATACGGAAGAAGATGAAATGGAACTTGGCATCGTGCCGCTGCCTCAACAAATTCAGCAGGATAGAGGTTTAGGCAGCGCTCTTAATAGTCCAATCAGTCCGAATTGACCAGACTAAACTGGCAGTCCGTTTGACCTCCCCAGACTAAACTAGCAGTCTCCCTGAGATACGCAGACGGAACTATTGGTGCGTCCGTCACCGTCAGAACAGACTGCAATGCAAATTGTGGTCTAGACTATTTGTTGATTTGCGTAGCAAAAGTGGAGCACTCCTTTATGCAGAGCTGTTAGAGTATATGGCCTTTTAACACTATGTTGGATTGAGACCTCGTGTGGCGGCATAATATGCCTTTCTATGCTATGTGGAATCAACTAGAAGCTGCTTGCTAAGCCAGTGGCAATAGGTGGCAACTGTCATCTTGGGTGGCGATAGTCCTATTCCTTTGAGTATAGAACAGGGCCTCTATGACCCTTAATTAAAATAACAACCTTCTCAATTTATGTCATTTGATCAATCACTCCTGCTATTGCATACAGCAAATTGCGTATCCAACACACTATTAGTCTAGACACGTGACTTGTGGCTCTCTCCGTACCTGCCTCTAAGCTTCCTAATGCCGTCGTCGTCGATTGTCCGAAAGCTCATCCCAGACACCCAGAGCCTCAAACCATGCAGGAAGAACGCCACGCAGTCGAGCAAGAACGATTCGCCGTTGGCGCTCACACCTTTGCAACCCTCGTCGAAGGTACAAGCACAATAAAATATAAAAAAACGACCGAAGGGATGACAGTGGTTCACGAGAAAAACCAAAACTGAACGCGGCACAAAGATCACTGTCAAGCGACTTAATACAAGCTGGAAAGGTCACAACTATCACACAAATAAGCAATGATGATACTAACTAACCCGTTAGAGTACCGTACAGTCGCTGAGCTTCCGGCTTTTCCCAGCGGAGCCGACAATCGACTAATACTCTGGGACTATCGGGCAACATTCGCAAAGCCTCTAGCCACTCAGAAGCTGCGGCAATCCTTCCGCAAATCTCTCACAAGACTTTTCCGTATGAACCCACTGGCACTAAATCCAGTCAGGGCAGGTACTGCAGGGTCGGTGTCGCCGAGGCCAAAGTCTTTCGCCTCCTCATTCTTCCGTCGGCATTCCGCTGCTTCAAGTCATGCCAGCGGATCCGGCTATTCTATGTCGCCGGACCAGCTGGACGTAGATCCTCTACCGCCACTCCCACCCGCATTTCTGGAACGAAGGCAAGCATGAAGGATCTACCTCTGTATGATGTCAATGTCGCCAGAGGCGGCCATTTGAGAGCGATCTTTCGTTTACTCCTGTTTTGCTCGCTTGACGGTTGAATTACTATACAAGGCAACCTCTGGAGCTACCTTCCGCTTTGATGCCCCGAGGGAAATATTATCAAGGCACTGGGACTCAACAGCCGTCCCCAACTTCTCCTGTTGTCGGTTGCTTTGCCTGCCTTCACGGTCAATGGCAACAGATATCGAAGCATATACCATTGAACCTGCCCACGAGCCCGTAACAGGGCTTACAGCTGTCACCCCAACAACTAAACGGCCAGCCGGCACTGCCTGAGATTTGTGTCACTCTTGCTTTGGACAAGGGCCTTGAATTAAGAGGAAGGGAAGGACACTAGGTAGCTGCGATGCTTATAAGATGTTTTTATTTACAGCAAGAGATTCTCACATATCGTTGACTGCCTCTCGGAACTCTCTATATATCATGGCATCGACTCAGTCCAGGCGTCTTTGGAAGTTCCAGTACCATCAAAAACCTTGGGATGCAAATACCCGACTGACATGCCCAGCAAAAAAACAACAGTCAAAACCCTTGCGATCCACCTGGATTTTTGAATCCGTAAAAGTTTATAGATAAGAGATGAAATAAGCAAAGGGGTTGTAAGGATAGTGCCAATCAGTAGACATAGGTATCCTAGTACTAAACAAATCAAAATACCATAGATCTCTATTAGACTCAAGAGGTAAAATGGCCAGTTTACTAGTATAATCGTAAGCATGACTATCGCGCGCGTGACGGGGTAAAGGACAAGACCAGAATCGAGGCTGGACAGTTCTTCAATCCAATACGCGTACATAAAGCGGTTGCCTTTGTTCGCCACTCTCCACACGTAACGGATAGGGTCAAACATGTGAATCAATTGGCGAAAAACCATGCTGATTGAGATGTGCATGAAAGTCGATGTGCCAAGAAGAGCGAGGGCCACAAGTTGCAAACTTAATACAACGTATCCGACGAACCTCTTTTTCGAAGCCGGTTCCCTCAGTATCCCGGCAGAAAAAGGCCCAGGGTGGTGCTGCCCAGGACGCTGGGCACTAAATCCGTACGCAAAAAGTATCACCAATTCTAAACCAATCCACGCCACAAAGAAAGCCGTCCCAAAAGCAAAGGACAGCGGAACCCCGTGATATCCATAAAATTTGACATATTGCAATACGACGAGAGCGTTAACAATAGTCCGGGGCCGGATATCAAGCATCCACGGCACTGCCCAATACAAGAACTTCCGAACCTCAGGTGACCTCCAGTTTTGGTCGTCAATGTTGGAGAAGACAATATCCTCTATCAGAGCCCTGGATTTCTCCCTGACTTCTCGGAGGTGGCGCGAATTTTTGCATCTTGAGTGGACTAGCTTGAGGAGGTGAATGGTGTCGAGCAACGAGGAAAACGGGAGGACTCGGGCGTAGCGGCGCCATTCTGGCGGAAGGCCACAGCCTGTGCCTAACGGGTGGATGCTAGACAGGACGGCGAGCGCGATGAGAATCCAGAAGATATCTTTGCCCTTCACTGGCTCAGGCCCGGAAGTCTCGCTACCCGTGGACGGGGAGGTGGCCGAATCCATATGATCTAGTGGGGACCGGTGGCGGAAGTGGACTTTGGAAGCAGAAGGGACGGATCTTCAAGCATGGGGTAGGCTCTCTTCAGAACGGTATGAGGAATTAGGGCGTGTCTAGAAATATTATGGATAAAATCGATGGAGGAAAGCTTTTGAGGTTCTGCTTTGTTTCTGCAGCCAGATGTTTCAAACTCAGATGTCGGTTTTGATATCTCTCAGGGGGTGGCGTTCCGCCTAAAGCGCCGTGGCGTCTTTAGGCAAAGCCATCGCGGCAGAGAAGCCACAATCCCAGTTGGAAATGCTTGCATCAGTTGCTCACTCATTTCCCCGAGCATCCAGAGCTTGTCGGTTCATCTCCCCGGCCTCCTCATACATTCCCTTCATCTTCCGATACCATCCTGCGTTGGTAAGCAGCCTGGCCCCTCTTAATATACTTTGACTATTCCTTGGCTTTTCTTTAATATCATATCAATATGGGGATCCAATCTCTGGCAATCTGCCCAGTTTACATACTCCCCTAATGGATACTGCTCTGATATGATCTTTAGAAACTCCTGCTCCCACTGCTGCATATTGCTAAATGACGATAGCCACACCTGTGTGCAAAATTGCATTAAAGCGTGCATTTCGAATATTTCTTTATCAGCTGCACGGCGATTGGGCAGTATTGCATTGCTGTGCTGGCATTGTCAATAACTATGGTTGTGCTCAGAAGCAACGAGCCAATCTAAGTTTTGAGCCGGCATTCAGTATCTCGGTATCCAGCGACGTGTACTCCATTCCATTGGGATCTTCCAGCCAGTCATGCAGCATCCAATGTGCCAGACCAGCCAGGACTAGGCCATCCCATGCGCCTAACCCGCCGTCTCTAGAGGCCTCACCGCCACCTCCCGTGACCACTCGTTACCAGTAAAACCGGGCTTGCACGTGACAGACCACAAACTATTACTGGTTAGCAGTCAAGGCTGAATAAGCAGAGAAGGACAGAACTTGGGTCTAAACACAAAGGCACAAGCAAAAAGAAGCTAACCACTTCTAGGCTAAACAAGCGAGTCCTAAGGCAATGTAACGTAGGCTGGGTCAATAGTTTTTCGAACTCTACTCTTCAAACACAAGCTCTTTGAAATGCATAAGACGCACATGCCTTGTTGAATAACTTACCTTCACTATGGATTCATTGATATTATCCCGCAATAATGTCACTGATGTTGGAAGCTCGTCTGACTCTCTCATCACAGTCACTCCAGTCGCAATCTCGCACTTCTGGTAACTGAGTCCCGACGGGGTCTTGTTATCAACTGAGAACTTCGTGATGTAGCCGAAAGGGGCCTGGAGAGCAATCAGCCTCTCTTCAATAGGAGAGAGGCCATCAAGCTCTCCGGGTTACCGATGCTCGCATCCGATGTCCATATTGTTGACCGAGCAGACCTTAGGTAGCTTTCCACCTTCCAAGCTAGCGCGGCACTCGCGGCACACCTGAACCCCAGCATCGTGATCCGGTGGAAGTCACTTCCGGCACTGCTGAAGAGTCCTCATGACTTGCAGCAGGGAGGGCGTCAACTGCCTCTTCTATTAGAAGGTAGCGAGCTCGCGAGGAGTTTGCTTTCTATAGCAAAAGACGCAATACGAAATTGGCAACGTCGTTTTATCCGTAAACGCCTGGTAGAACGACTTGGCAGCGTCGACCTGGAGAGCGAGGGGGACCTCCTTGCACCATGATCTTGTTGCTGATGCCTCCTTCTTGTCGCGAAAGCAAGATTCGTGTTCGTGGTATGGTAGAATAGATTTGAGAGGCTCCCGCTGGAGTTGGACGGTTTCCCGTATCGGGCGCGGCCTCTTCAGGGAGCGGTTTTATTACGTGGCCGGCGGAGTTGGAAGCGTTTCCCCCATTGACCGTCGCCTCTTCGGAGGCCGGCCCGGTTGCGTAGCCGGCGGAGTTAGAAGAGCTTCCTGTTCCCTGTGGCGCTCTGGTGAAGGAAAGGTCGGTGGAGGGCGGTACAGCCTGTTGGGAGTAGACGGCCGCTCTATCTGTTCGGTCTCTCCGGCCTTTTGGCGCGCTCGGTCTTTAGCGCGCTGGCGGTCTAGATGATCCAGCATATAGAGGATCTCCTTATAAGGGACTCGGACCGGCTCCCTTCGGGGCTCGAGGAGAGCCTGTAGAGTGGTATCGTCAAAATAGACCCTGGCCGACTCTTATAGGCGGTAGACGGCTCTCTGAGATGCCAGGGAGTTTTGCCAATCTAGATCTTCTAAGATACGGCGGATCTTATTAATTGGGACTCTAACTGGTTCTTGCCGGGGTATAGTAGCAGGTGGATATAAGCTACGGGTATGGTGAGGAGGGAAAGAAGAGGTAAAACAAATAGTACGCTATATTTAACGTAGAAAGCAGTTGAAATAAAAGAGAGCAAGTATCGGGTATTAAAGGTTTCAGGCCCTGCTATCGGGGGGACTGTAGCAGTCGGAAGATCAGAATAGAAGGCAGCTAGCAAAAGAAACAATCGACCGCCACTTGTAGAAAAGAAACAACTGAGAGCTACCGGTAGGACGGTCTCCCCGTGCCACTGACGACAAATCGCAACCATTTTAACCATTTCAACCATTTCTTCGAAGCGAATTCTCCGTAGATGTACGGACGGTGGCGGAGCTCCGGGGAACTGTCCCTCCCTCCCGCAGAAAGCAACCCCACATAAAACCCCACGGAGCAGCGGGCACGGAGCAGCGGGCACGGGGAGGGGCTCCGAAGAAGCAGAGGAAAGCGCGAATGGAGCAGATGGCATAGTGGCTAGCTGGTGGCTTAGTGGCTGGAAATGATCAGGGCGCCATGTGGCCCGGGCGTTGGGGAGAGAGAGAAGACGCGGAAGGAAGAACCTTTCGTTCCGAAAGGCAAACCACCCTCATCTCAGGTTCTCCCGTCGCTGTCACGATATCCTGTGGCACCATCTCCACGTCCCTTTACTACCGTCAACATGGCCATCAACAAGGCGATCAGCCAGCTCCTGGTGCGGCGGTTGTTTGAAGCTGTCAATGGCTATGTCTTTTCTTCAAGCGAAATAATCGCTTATTTCGACCAGAACGAAGTCGAGCCAATACCTACTTGGATCGCTCTTTTGTTGTGCGGGACACTTTACCTCATAGTCGCCGTCTCAATATCCGTACGTCAACATACAAGTCTGCGTGGTGGAGATAAGCTGACAGCCAATTTAAAGGTCTCCTACACACTCGGTCATGTCGTAAATACCCTCACTATGATCGAGGTTTCCGCCAAAGCTATCGCTGTTGACAATCCGCTACGTGGCTCCGAGGGAGACCGAAACGCAAAACGTCTTCTGGTATCAGCTGCTACTCTCAGGACGCCGAAGCCAATAACCGCTCACATCCAAACAACTATCCAGCACTTGCGGGCGGCCGCTGGTTTCTGGTCTCGATGGCGGGGCTGGCGCTTCGCTATTATCTACAGCGTAGTTGCGAAGGCTATTCAAATCGTTGTGAATCCGGTTCTTGGACACGCCCAGACGCCCTGTGAACCTTATGGATTCTTCCCATTTGTCGCTGTCGTCCTCACAGCCATTCTAACCTCTGTTGTCGTAGCTCCACTTCACATGGCTTGGACTCACGCCACTATTGCTATACCGTCTAAAAAAGGTCTCCGCGCTCGGTTGCCAAGTGGTAGGCAATGGAAGCTTCTGCTGGTTCCAACAGCTGTTCTTGCTGCAACGGAGGTTCTGGGTCAGCAATTCATGCTCTTCTGCCAACTTGTTTTTAGTGGCAGTATCACTGTGGGCAGTCGCCAGGAAGTCGTTATCTTCGGCGCTAAGACCGTTTCCTTCATTGCCGCTGCTATGGCGTACTCCCTCTTCATTTCCCTTCCGGCCGAGGTCACACTGGCACGAATTGAGGCCGCTATGCTTCCCGGGGACGAGTACGCAATTGTTCCCTTCGACCATTCCTTGGACGGTAGAGTCGTCCCGACAACTGGATTTGCCGGTTTCTGCAATACATGGCACAGCTTCCGCTGGGAGACTCGCTGGCGCCTCTCCAAGCCTACCTTTGCTCTGTTCGCCATCCAAGCCGCCATCCTTCTTCTTGGAATTCACCTTATTAGCCTTGAAATCTGGGCCACCATGGGCAAGGATGGCTTCAGGATGGTGACCAGATATCTCATTGACTTTGAGGTAAGAGCTGCCGTGGGCAACGATGGCTTTACAACAGTGGTTAGAGATCTCACTGGGCTGGACTGCTTCGGATTAAAGTTGCTAAATTAGGACAACTCTACCCTTGCCTTCCCTCTGCTCCTGCTCCCCTTCACGTGGCAGGTAACAGCAACTTCATGCGCTCGTGCCTGTTAGGAATGACCACTTTGATAATCATCACTTGGTAGAACGGGAGCGCGCCGAGCAACGTGGTCAAGCGATAGGGTGTGGGCACCCTAAGTGCAGAAACGTAAGGCTTCAGCATTTAGACCACTTCCGGAGCCATATCCAGTCAGTCTACAGGGTCACGCTCCGATCGCCAGAGCAAGTGAGGCAGAGACGAGTAAAGAAAGCTAGACGTCGTCAGATGGCAAAGGCATGGTGAGAGGGAGTGAATGCTTCATCCGCCCGCAGCGTCTTGCTTTACTAGACGTTTCTCACTTAACTATATCATAGATAGCATTGATCAGTAACTTTAGAATGTGTGCAGAAGCCATTGTTTGAAATTACGTGCCATTTCGTGATCTTGTTACTCTCTTTACTGGCCTCGTGACCACTACCATTACCACTACCGAACGGTTCGGTAGCGCCACCTATGCCTCAGAACTTAGCTCCATGCCAGCCGTGCTAACCTCGGCAGGTTACTTTCTTCAGGACTAAACTGGGACCTGTCCCCATTTTGGGGCCGCACGCGCGAGAAGAGTATGAGGCAATGCGGGGCGGACACATCCACTCCCGTCTGCTCTGCTTCACTTTCTGCTCCATTACGGCACATTCGATCCAGGGATTAATGCTCAATAGGGTGTAGATCCTGAATCTGTTGATTGTCTTCTTCTAGGATGCCACCGGCCCTCTCTTTTCTCAAGAGGGGTTTTATGTCATCTGACACCCCCTCTGACTAAGGTTAGGATATCGATCTATCAGAGGTTTCGTAATACAGGGTTACAATCCAACATTATACTATCTGATGGATCCGATACGGTCAATTCAATCGTTGCAATTGTGTTCAAATTGATGATGATCGTGATGATCGATCTGGGTCATCCGGATCAGCCGGGAGAGGGGTTATTAGACCCCCTTCATGACTAAGGTCCTGATATCAATCTACTGAAGGTTTCCTTGTACAGGGTCTCTCTCCAACACTATATTATTGTTGCAGGGTCTGAGATGTGATTGGTCAGAGGAAACCCACAATAGGGGATCCGCTCCAACGTACTAGACGGCGGCAGACCGCCCTTTTTGCTCTGTTAGAAATCAAGGCTCTTTCATACCATTGAAGGTATGCGCTTATCAGGGAAATCGAGCTGCTCGTGACAATTATACTATCTACCTCGTATCTATATATACCTCTTAACTATATATTCTTTGTAAGAATATCCTTTTTATTACTATATTAATTTATTACTTTTATTCCACTGCTTAATAACCTCCAACATTAGGCAAGTATAACTAACTATTTTGATGACAGGAAATTCGATGTTTAATAAGATTAGTCTGCGAAAAGGCATCGGTTGGGTTGTTTGGCGTCTTCGATATCCGGGGCAGTGCTAGGTCGCGAGTTCTGGGGTGTTGGCGCCTTAAACCGGATATCAAGCTAAGAAATCACCCTCCCGGGGTCAAAAGGGATAAGACCAGCCCCTCGGACACCCCTTGGATGTTTTCCTCTTTATAGAAGCTTGGTAGGCTGTATAGAACGCGGGAAAGAAGCTTTCCTTGGTGAGCTGAGTTATACCTGCCCGCATCATTCGCTGCGGCGCCGCGCGTCATCACGCATCATTGACGTAGACGTAAGAACGTTGTAGATTACCTATAGATGCGAAACGGCCAGGCGTTAAGGGAATTTACAGACAGAAAGACTTGATTAGAGGCTCAGTTCTAAGACTTCAGAGGGGTCGCAAGTTAGGACTCCAGTCCCGATAGCATGTATCACGTGGCCTCACTATTAGACTTGCCATGATTCTTGTGAAAGTTAGATAGGCTAACAGGAGTAAGAGAGGTCGAGCGCCCGGAAATGGGGTCAAGAGTGGTTACTAGTCTGTTCAGTTGTCTCGGAATACTAACGCTGTTATGACGAAATCTCTCATGCCCACTTGACTACAGCGCCGCACAACCGAAGTCAAACAACCATACGGTCAAGGGCAAGTAGATTGCAGGGTGCATAGACGCCATGAAAGAAGATTGGCCTATTTCTCACTATAATATATGACATGCACCTCATCTCAGGTTCTTCATGAGATTTAAGATCACTTAATACCCTACTTGCGGCGGAATTGACTCAGGGAGGCATACATGTTTCATTGTGCTGTTTCCTACCAGCAATACCCTTTCTTGCCCGAGACGTTCAGAGTCAGCCTTCCCGGGCTCACTTCCGCATTGCATGCAAGGTAGGTAGTGCGGTTCAATGCCATGTAGCCCATCTGAAGACATAAACACCCACGTGGACTAGAAATAACCCTGACTCCTGCACGTGAGAAAGTGAGCGCCCTCGCAACTAATTTCTGACGTACCAGTCTTGTTGCTCCTCTGTGAATGGATCAACGACGGCAGAGTCCCATTTGCGAGGGGGACGATCAGTTGGCTTCCTATCTGGGCGAGGCTCTTGCGCCCTACCACGTTACAGTAATCAAAGCTAGTGACAATATAAATAATTCCCCCAACTAGGACTCAGGTCAAATGGTAACCAGTGGGCTTCCTATCTGCGACGGATCTGAAATTCTCCCGATTTATCCTATTTTGCACTATAAGGCACCTGGGCTAAAACCCTTGAAAATTCACGCGACCTGTTCCCCCAGTCGCCTTGGATAGGTACTACCAGACTTCATGAGTGCACAAATATACGGCAAGCTGAAAGTGCGATAAGGCTGTGTGCCGATTCTTCTCCGTCGATGGGTTTGAATATGGTGGCTAAGTACATCCTTTCATCGTTGCTTACCTTCCGATTTATCATCCACTTCGGACAAACATGTGCGAATTCAGTTGCACCAATTTACCCACGTTAAAACTTCGCTAGATGAATTGCCGATCTATTGATTGTGTTGGATTGACCCTCATCTGACGCAATCCTCTGATATGTGAATATCCTGATCTTAGTCATAGGTGGCGAGATTGACATCATAGGTGGCGAGGTTGATAGAAAAAGCCCCTCTCAGAAAAGGAGGGGGTCGGAGGAGAAAAGAGAAGAAAGAAAGATCATCAATTGAAATCAGACCATTTGATCAATTACTTATCTCTTGATCGACCTAGCCGTATTGGATCCATCAGATTGCTTTATGTGCCGCCCCTCTGCCCCCTTCAATCCTCGAAACTTTCCATGTCTTCTAAGAAACGACCACCGCGATTGGGCGCCTGATCCAGGCTGGTGGGCAAATGAGTCACTTAACACAAACTCTCCCTTTCCACGCGTGTGATTAGTACACCTCACCACACCAGCGAATGCTGGACTTACCAATAAGCGTATTCCAGTGCCAACCCAATGCGTCTGCTAGGAGCCTTTTCCGCCTCCGTGCCTCTATAAGGACCCCGCATCACATGCTCGTAGATCCGGCGCGGAGCAAGTTATAAGAGACTGTCTGAGACTCAAATACGTACATTAAAGAAATTGGTCAGACTCGCAGGCCTAGCGAAAGCTTAGAATTGCCGAAGGGCTCTGGACAGAGATGCGTCTCCTAAGATTTAGCGATGCATATTGGCAAAGCTTTCTCGAGTTTTCGTAAGTGGTATATAGACGAGCCCCATACCGACGTATCTAGGTCTGAAATTCCTCCAAGCCCCAGTGGTCGTCTCTATATCGGCTGTTTTCTCATCACCCCAATAATACCACGTCCCCTCTACCGGTCACTCTATAGTTACCCATCACACACAAACGTCACAGAAGTATCCCCACAATGCAATCTACAATAGGCACACACGCCGCCCATGCCGAGAAGGACCCCAAACAGAATTCGCCGGATACACCTTCGACCGTAAATACAGAGGATATCATCGCAAGACATCCTAGGAATAACGTGTCGATAAACATGGATAGCGAAGCACAGGTCAACAACCCGGCACGCGAGAAACCTGCCACCGAGGGCGATGGCGGCGACGGCGATGGTCATGAGTATCCGACGGGTGCGCATCTAGGGTTCATCGTCGTCGCCCTAGTCCTCAGCGTATTCCTTGTGATTCTTGACACGACTATCGTCGCTACCGCGATACCTAGGATTACAGATGAGTTCCATCGCCTCGATGAGGTCTCTTGGTATAGTGCTACCTTCTTTGTATGTACTGCCGCTTTCCAATCAACTTGTAAGTAAGCCTGCCCTGATTATTAGAAGGGCGGTTGATCGTGGCCCAGACTAACACCTGAATAGGGGGCAAGGCATACAAGTACTTCCGTCTCAAGACTTGCTTCTTGGTCTCCATCTTCATCTTCGAAGTCGGTTCCCTCATCTGTGGAGTCGCTCCCAATAGTGTGACGTTGATTGTTGGCCGCGCCATTGCTGGCATCGGCTGCGCTGGTATCGCTTCGGGGGCATATATCATCATCGGTTTTAGCGCCCGTCCGGCGAAGCGCCCAGTCCTCACGGGTGTTGTAGGGGCGTCTTATGGTATCGCTTCGGTTGTAGGGCCATTAATAGGCAAGTTCATCCATTTTTGGACTCTAGTCTTTATCTCCTAACTCCTGGACTTGGCGTTTTCAGACAGTGGCTGACGTTCCGAACCAGGTGGTGCATTTGCCGACCACGTGAGCTGGCGATGGTGTTTCTATATTAACTTACCAATTGGAGGCGTCTCGGCCGCTATCATACTGTTCTACTTCTCCACGCCGCCCCAGGCCGTCCCGGCGGCTATACGATATCGGGAGAAGCTCCTACAGATGGACCCTCTTGGCACGGCACTTATCATGGGGTTCACTACCTCGTTCCTGCTCGCTCTGCAGTACGGAGGCATCCAGCACCCTTGGGGCTCCTCCGTGGTCATCGGCCTCTTCGCCGGCTCCGGCCTCATCCTTGCGGCCTTTGTGGCACTCGAGTGGTTCCAGGGCGAGCGGTCGATGATCGCACCTCGCCTCCTTAAGGACCGGACGCTCTATATCTCGTCTTCGTATGCCTTCTTCTTTGCCGGCGGCTATTTCGTTTTGATTTACTATCTTCCCATCTATTTTCAATCTATCCATAGTGTCTCACCAACAATGTCTGGTGTTCGCAACCTACCGCTTATCATAGCAGTCACTATCGCTACCATAGTGTCTGGTGCTTCAATCACTAAAACCGGAATTTATGCCCCAATTTTGGTTGCGAGTGCAGCTATTGCGACAGTCGCAGCGGGCTTGATCTACACCCTTGATATCGGAACCGGTAGCGGCAAATGGATCGGCTACCAGGTCCTCGCCGGCCTTGCTTGGGGTGCCGGCATCCAAGTCCCAATGATTGCCACCCAGGGAACATCAAAAGAGCTGGACTTGGCTTCTAAGACCGCTATCCTACTCTGTAAGTCTCCTTATTCGCTCTTCCCTCAACGCCCCCCCAATACGTTACAAACTATCGAACTCAACATCAACTAAACAATCTCTAATAGTCTTTCAAACTGTCGGATGTGCCTTTCTCATCGGTAAGTTCATGTCGATCGTTCTATGGCCGTTAGATATGTTCTAGAAACAGGGGGACAGACCCCCAGCACCGAAAGCGTGTGTTTCGACAGATGCGGGCTATTACGCGTAGTTTCCTATTTCACGGTGCTTACCCCATCTCTTATAAAGACATTCATTGACTCTTGTAGCTGCGGCCCAAACCAGTTTTCTCCAAACCATGCTTAAGGAGATGCGCGAGATGGCACCTCAGGTCTCACAGTCGCAACTCGTCCAAACCGGCGCAACTGAAATCCGGCAAGTTTTTGATAAAAACATCATACCATTGGTAATTCGAACTTATATGGATGGACTAAAAGTTGCGTTCGCCCTCGTCATTGCTGCTACTGGTGTTGCATTTATAGTGAGCTTAGGGACGAGATGGTCCAGGTTGAAAATGAATAACTTAACTGGTAGTGCGCCTTTAGGACCCTCCCAAGAGACCCCTTAAGAGAATGAGACGGGGAAGACAATTTAGAGTGTTTAAGGGAACATAATAGGGCTTTAAAGGGGGGGTTGCAGTATCTTACTTTATAACATACTTCATAAGCGAGCTGGCCACCCGCCCGTACCCATAACATATTTTACTTTCAATCTGCTATTCCTCCACAAAAAACTATAGAAACTCTTAGCAAAGAGGATCGAATAGTCCTGGCTATCGAAGCTATCCAAAAAGACCCCCAGCTAAGCGCACGAGCAGCTGCTAAGATCTACGATATCACTCATTTAACGCTCGGCACTCATCTCAAGGGAATAACTTCTCGACGCGATACCATACCCAATTCGCGTAAACCTACGGATCTAGAGGAGAAGATAATTGTTGAGTATGTCCTCGACTTAGATGCGCGATTATTTCCTCCCTGGCTTTGCGATGTAGAAGATATGGCCAATCGACTGCTCGCCGACCGCGACGCACCTCCGGTCGGGAAGTGCTGGGCCTTAAACTTCGTTAAGCAACAACCAGAGCTTAAGATGCGTTTTATGCGTAGAATTGGCTATTAGATGGCCCAATGCGAAGATCCTAATATTATTTGGGGCTGGTTTCAGCATGTGCGGAATACAATCGCGAAATACGGTACACACACATACACACATACACAATTTATTACGCCCGGTAGCTTACAATCAATAGGGCACTAGTTGCTATTGTACATATCCGTTTCCCAAGCTTTGTCATAATCTCGTAAAAGCCTATGCAGCGTCTAATTTCTGCTAATGCATCTTCGTTTTCAATCTTTCCGCGGGTCTCGTGGGGTTTGTATTATTAGCAAGCGAACTTGAAGGCTATTCTCCAAGTGTTCAGAGTCTTATCTACGGCGGCTGAAGCGGTGCCTGCTGTCTTGTTTGTTTGTTTGTTTGATTCATTTCCGTCCTGAGGGTAAGGTACATAAGCCCACTAGACCTCATGGAGTAAAAGGACGTGCTAGGCTAGCTCAACATGATTTCCACCCACAGCTTCCACCCACAGCTTCCACCATCCTTAGCCATCTAGCAATTCAGCGGCTCAAGGCCTGTGATAGTTCGAGCCCGGCCCCCGTCAGCGGGGGCTAGGGGCGGCGGCATCCCTCTGCGCTGGCTATACCACATGCCCGCAACAGTACCGCAATTCGGATAAAACCAGCCGGAATTCTCCTGCATCCGCATACCAGCCAGAGACCCAGAAGAACCTTCTTATATCCCGAAGGGTTGGTCGTCTAGCCTTCCGATCCCCCAGTAACCAAGGAGTCATATATATAGATCGCAACAGCGGGAAAAACCACGAACAGAGAAAAACTACTATAGCTGGCTGCCATTGATCAGGTTATATCTCGCGAGTCCTGATACCCTTTGATAGCTTGGTTCTGAAGCTATCTTGGGCCTGGCACGAGCAACACAAGGTGAGGCCAACTCTCTTAATTCCTCAGATTGTGTGCCTGTTAGTACCCAGATGGGCGCTAAAGGCTGTTGCAAGTAAAAGTGGCCTGTGCAAACCCCGCACCTTAGCAACGCACTAACAGTGGCTGCCAAGAAAAGATTTTATAGGAGAGAGTTGTCCTCTGATCTGCCGCCATGCAAGAGGGGAGGTACAGGGTGTTAGTTTACAAGGATCATTTTGAGTCCTAAAATAGCCATTGGATCCGTCTTTACGGACCCTGTCAGGAGCCGAAAACAGCCACTGTCGCGTCGTGGCCGGTCAGAATTAGCGCCTCCAGAATCGGCCACCTTAGAAGTTGGAACCAGATTTTTATCGTTTTATAGAGGCCAAGAAGAAAGGCTGGTAAGAGCTTATCGTCGCAGATAAAGGGGTTTGGTATAACTCAGGCCTTTACTATATCCAAATTCTCTTTATATAGGCGGGGTTAACTGAAGAGGCAATTAATACACATTGCCCCTTGTATTAGTGGCTGAAGAGAGCAAATTCTGCTCCACAACAGCCTAGAGCTCTGTAATACAAGAATGCGCCAGCTCTGCTATATTACTCCCAATATCTATATACCTTCTAGCACTTTCCTATATATTATCAGGTCTAGAATAGACGTATAATCTATACCTTAGTTATAGCACCCAGATAGAGGGAGTAACTTACTACTCTGATTCCTATCAGCTGTTAGAATATAAGAAGATACTAGTATTAATTTACAGTTCGAGCTCGCCTTCTACGCATATCACACAGTCTTCCTCAACGTCGCCAGCCCAAGATGCCGGGGTATCGGCCAAGGCAGAGAAGGAGTTGAGAGCGTACAATATGTCATTGGACCAGTCGAAGATGAAGAGGAGAGCATCGCGTTGAAGCCGAAATATCTCCACTCCATTCGCGGGGCGGGAACAGGTGCCCACAATTGAGAAGGCGTTTACTGCGTAATTCAGACGGGTGGGTCAAGCCACTGAAGCAACTTCTACAGCGCAAATGCATTGACATCCCGGGTATCACACATGTGATCCACCTCGAGGCGCCGCACAGCATCATCGACTACGCTCAGGAGGCCGGGCGGGCTGGGCGGGCCGGGGAGCATGTTACGGCCGAGATCATCATCGAGGACAAGGACTGGCCAGTCGAGGACCCATCCAAGGACGGCTGCCTCGAGCTGAAAGTGCGCGAAGTAAACAGCCTGATCCGGACGCAGGGCTGCCGGCGCCGCATCCCCGGGCAGTGCCTGGATTGCGATATACGGGACTGCAAAGGGATCGGCGTCGCGGCTTTTTATAATAACTGCCGAGCGGCCGAGCTAGTTTGGAAGAGCGAGCTGTCCTCTCAGGGGATAGTTATAATGCAGGCCCGCGGCAGGATTATTTCCTACACTATATAATAGATACAGGCGGCGCTAGAGGAGGTCGACGAGCTGGGCGACGAGCTAGGCTGCCGGATCTGCTAGATATTCAACGTTGCTAAGGAGGTATAGTACCAGTAGACGGCATATAATGATATTAAGGACTGCCTGTCCTTCTACAGCTATATAGATTTCTAATAGAAGATTAACTACTATAAAAACCAGCAGGCCTGCTTTCTAAGCTGCTTCTACTGCTATTTATTACAGAAACTCTATAAGAAGGGGTATTAGAATAGCAATACTATATACTGATAGAAATATATTATAATTCTATTAGCCTATACTGCTATAACTAAGCCAGCTTTATAAAGCTATATCTAGGGGCTTACTGGATATATATTTAAGAATTTAGATAATTATATAAGTTAGTTTGGGTAGAAGTATCTAAAGCTGGTATATAAATAGGAAATAATAAATATAATAGCAGTATTTAAGTTAATTATAAAGTAGCAGATAAAAGAGAAGATTTAAGAGAGTAAGTATATATATTAGCTTTATATTTATAATTAGAGTAGAGGAATAGAGGAGCTGGAGGAAGAGGCTAGTAGGTATAATATATAGTATAGACTATATCTGAGACTAATACTTATCTTAATTTTCAGAAATAAGATATAACTGCCAGATTTATAGGATAAATAAAGATAAAAGAGATATTAGTTACTGTAAAGTATTTAATTAAGTACTTTTTTATATACTTAAACTTAAAGAGAAATAAGAGAGTAATAAAGGCAGCTGTAACTACTTAAACTAGGGGAGAAAGGCTAAATAGAGAATATTCTAAATTAGTATAACAGGCAGTTAGGGACTCTTAGGCTAGCCGGTTGCTAGCAGGGATATAATAGAGATAAGTAGGGGAGGAAGCTGCATATAGAAGGAAGGGAGATTATTATATCCTTTATTAAATTTTCTTTTCAGTTAGAGAGATAGAGGTCTTAAAAACCTTATTTATCAGAGTTAATAAAGACTTTTTGCCCTTAATTTTTAAGAGATTATTACGAGACTATTTTTAACTGCAGTTACAATTTATTACGGCCCAGGTTGGGACCAGGCGGTTACAACCGGCAGAACCATAACATACCCACTTTTTCCTCCAATTAAAAACAGATCACTTAGATTACCGTTATAATCCTTACAATCTATTATAAGAAATTACTTAGATTACTACTATAATTCTTATAATCCTTACTGTATATATATATATTTACTTAGTACTTTTATAGAGAGAATAGCCTTACTAGCTATTAATATATTTAGTTATATTAAATCTACTATTCTACTATTACCAGACTGTAATCTATATTACTTACTATAATATCCTGATTTACTAGATTATATATCTTATATCCAGATCTACTCTATACCTCTAGGTTAGACCTGACTGTTATATATTAATAGCTTTTATTCAGTATATTACTATATCAACTTAAGTAATACTCTGATTTAGTTATTATAGCTCTAATAACTCTATTAATATCTAACTCCTCTAAGGGAAAAAGTATTATATACCTAAAGACTCTAAAGGACTATAATAAAGATAATACTATAGATAATAAGGAATCCTTTTTAGATAAAGAAGAAATAAATAAAAAACTTAAAAAGCTTTATAAGAAAAATCTCTAACTTTACTAAAAAGTAGATACTTTAACTAATATAGCTAAAACTAATAAGATATAAAATAATAAGAAGTTTTAAGCTTTATATAATAAAATATAGAATCTTAATATAGTATATATATCCGCTCTAGATCTAATACTACTAGTAACTATTATAGTACTAGAAGGATATATTATTAACCTTACTAATAAGTAACTTAATACTTATACCGAATAAGCTCAGTATATAAAATAATTTAATAGCTTTACTATTACCCTAAATATCCTAAGATCTTATAATATTAGCGAAATTATTAAGCTACTCCTGCTAAGAAAATTTAATAGTATATCTAAGAAGCTTAGAGAGTATCTTACTAAGCTTAAATCTTACTATATATACTACCTAATAGTATTTATCAGTAAGCTACTAAAGATTTAATATATTATAGAATTACTAAAAGATAAGACCTAGTAAGAAATAGACTTAATACTAAGAGACTTTATAGAAAACTTACCTAATTAATATAAACTAGAAATTACTATACTATTTAATAGTTTTAATATATATAAGTAACTGCTTATAAATACCTACGAAGAATAGAATAAGAAATATAAAGTATTCTTATAAATCTAAAAGTTAAAATAGACTAAAGTAATCTCTAAATATCTTATAGAGTATAGATACCTATCTATAAAACTTAACTGAAATAATAAAAATATAGTAAATAGATTTTATTAAGAATTAAAAAATAAAATTAAGAATAAAATCTATAAGATCCTTAACCTCCCGACTGAATTTAATATCTATATATACCTCTATATTACTATTAATAATTAACTATTTAAATAATATATTAAAAAATAAAAAAAAACTCTAAAAATTAGAAGGCTAAGAAAAATCACCCTAACTACAGAAAGAGATACTAGAGTAATACCTTCTACAGAATAGCTCTAGAACCTATAAAGCTAGAAGCTACTTAGAAAGATTATTTAAAGATTAAATATTAAAACTGTAAAAAAATAGGCTACTTTAAAAATAAATATTATACCTTAAAATCCAACTAAAAGTATAAGCCTATACTAGAAGATAAGAATATATAATCTACTAACTACTAGTATAATAATAGTAACCCTCAGACTGCTATTTAATCTAAAAATATTACTATAACTTAAAGCAGCTATAAAAGAGAATTTAATAGAGTCTAGAAGAATAGTAAAAACTGGGAAACTAAGTACTTTAATAATATAGTAATCCTCAAATTCTAAATATAAAGAATAATAAAGTAAATTAAGAATAATACTGATGAGAAGGTATAGAAAAAAGCTATATAGTATAAAACAATAAACCTTAAGATTAAAAATAAGTAGAAAACCAGATTAAAAAGAAAAAGATAAAATTATAAGAAAAATACTTAAAAACCAGTTTTAAAGGATAATAATACTATTACTGCTATAAATACTATAAATAAGATACTATATACTATTATTATAGTATAGAAAGAAAATAATATCCCTAATAGATAACTTTAACTAGAAACCCTATTACTAATTTAGAAAGAATAAAAATTAAAAAAAAACTAAAAAGTATAAAGAAAAAGAAGAACTCTAATAATACTTCTATATTAAAGAAGATAATTAACTCTAGATATATTCTAAAAGAGAAGTATATTTAGCTAGGAAATTAGAACTTCTAGTAGCTAACTAGAATATTATTACCCCTACTAATAAATACTTAGAAATAGAGGATAAATAAAACTCTAGACCTAGCTATAGAGGATATTAGTTATATAATATTCTTAGAAATTAAATATAGAAAAAACTAATAGAAATATATAATAACCTTATAAATAAATAATAAATACCAGGTAAAAATAACTCTATTTATATCTATATCTATAATATATAACTAGGCTGTAACTTATATTATATAACCCTAAAAGAATAAGAGAATAATAACCTAAGAATAGAGGTAGTTTATTCTAACTATAAGAAAATCTTATAGGTATTATATATTATCTATATATATTTAAAATATAAAAAAAATAAAATTTATTATAACTATTACCTAATATAAACTACCAGTAAAGCAATTTAAAATTTATACTTATAAAAAGAGCTTAAGTATTTTTAAGTTATATAATAGTATATAGAAATAGATATTATATAACTAAAAGATAAAAAAAACCTCTTTCTACCAGCCTATATAAGCCTAATTAGTATTATTAAGAACTATAAAACTATAGAATACTATATATATAAATAATAGAAAATAAGAAAATAGTATAAATATAAAAATAAAAATATTACTAAGTATATTACTGAAAAAGTACTATAATATAATAAACCAGACTATAAAAAATACAGCTAGAAGAATTAAGATAAGTTCTAATATATTAAGTTTCTAATTTACTAGAATTATAATTTTATAAATTATAAAGAAATAAGCAGTCTTAACTAAGCCTAGAAGAGCAAAATAGAAAATTAGAAATATAAAAAGATAAATTCTAAATACTATAATAAAGAACCCATCTGAAATACCTAATCTTACTTAGCATAAAATATAATAACCTGTAATAAGCCCGGATACCCTAAGTATAGTATAGAGGTATAAGAAATTAATATATATATCAGATAAATATATAATAAAGAATTTAACTTTCTAACTTAAATTGGAATAAATTAAGCAGATTAAGCCTGGTACTGATAAATTAGGAATAGTTATAATAAATACTCTAAGATAGAATATCCTACAGATAACTGCCCTATAAAAAATAATAAATACTACCTATAGAAGAGTAATAGATAAGTAATATATATAAGAAAAAATTACCTCTAATAAAAACTCTATATATAATAATAATAAAATTAGTAATAAAAAGAAAGATACTTAAGCTGTAAGTATAAGTTAAAGATATATAGCTTACTATATTAGTAGATAGTAGAGTAGAAGCTATATATATTAACCTGTTAGTAGTTAATAGGCTAAAACTACTATAAAAAAATAAAGTAAATTCTTATATAGTATATAATCTTAAAGATAATAACTTTAAATATAATAATAGATAGATAACTTAGCAGGTTAATTACCTAAAGATATTTATTAATAGATGGAATTAAGAAGTTACCTTTAATATTATACTAATAAAGTATTATAATATTATTCTAGGATACTTATAGCTAATAAAATATAACTTATAATTTAACTAAAGAACTGGCTAGGTATTTATTAACTATAATAATATACTCTCTAGTAATAATAAAAATAACTTAGAAGATAAGAAATCTTTAATTCTAACTTCTAAAGATAATAAAAGTAAGAATTAGTATAAAGATATAATAGATACCTTAATACCCCCTAAGGGAATATAATATAAATATTAAAAAGAAAAAAAAATATAGCTTTAAAAAATAATTAGATATATTTAATAATAGTTTATATAAATAAATAAGAACCTCGAGGAATATAAGAAAATACCTAAAAAAAAATAACTTAAAAATATATCAGTATAGTACTATATCTATAAAAAACTCTTTATAGAAGAACTTAAAATAGAACTACCTAAATTCAGTTAATAAAACTATAAAATTATATTAAAAGATAGAATATTGCCTATATTTTATAAAATTTTTAACCTTAATAAAATATAACTTAATATACTAAAAGAATATATTAAAGATATATAACAGAAAGAATATATTAGAATCTCTAAGTTATCAGCTAGATATCTAGTTATATTTATTCCTAAAAAAAACAGCAAACTCTAACTTATTATAGACTACTAATAATTAAATAATATTACACTTAAAAATTAAATTCTATTATCTCTTATTACAGAGCTTAAGGACTGACTTTATAGTAAGAAGGTATTTATAGTACTAGATCTAAAAGGAGCATATAATCTTATCTATATTAAAAAAGAATATAAATAGAAAACTGCCTTTTAAATTAAGTTCAGACTTTACAAATATCTTATTATACTCTTTAAACTTATAAATATACCAGCTATATTTTAATAAATAATTAATAATATACTATATAAGTATCTAGATATATTTATTATATACTACCTAGATAATATCCTAATCTTTTCTAATATAAAAAAAGAATATATAGAATATATTTATAAGGTATTATAAGTACTTTAAGATATAAAACTACTAGTTAAACTAGAGAAGAGTAATTTTTATACTATAGAAGTAGAGTTTCTTAGATATATAATCTTTTATAATAAAATTAGAATAGATCTAAAGAAAATTGCTGCAGTTAGTAAATAGCTAAAACTAATAAATATTAAGAAAGTATAATCCTTCCTTAAATTTGCTAACTACTACTAAAGGTTTCTTAAGAACTTTAGTAGTTATACTATATTACTTACTAAACTTACTAAAAAAGAAATAGACTTCAGATAGAATATTACTATAGAAAAAGTATTTAATATTATAAAAAACTTAATTCTAAGCAAGCTAGTACTAGTAATCTTTAACTCTAAATAAGAAATTAAACTTAAAATAAACTTATTAGATTTTATATAAGATATATAGATTAAATAAAGGGATAATAATAGACTATTATATCCTATTACTTTCTTCTCTTATAAGATATATAGTACTAAATTTAATTATTCTATTTATAATAAAGAATTTCTTATAATTATTAACTTATTTAAGGAATTTTAATACTATCTTTTAAAAAGTAAATATAAGATTAAGATTTATATAGACTATAAAAATATCTTATATTTTATAACTATATAAAAACTCAGCAGATAATAACTATAATATACTAAATATCTCTTAGAATTTAACTATATAATTATCTATAGAAAAGAATTAGAAAATAGATAAGCTGATATTATTAGTCGATAATATAACTTTAATACCAGTAAATCTAAGATAAATAAATAGGTTCTTAACTTTAATATTAAAAAATACCTTAAGTAGAAGTATATTATAAATATATAAAAAATACAACCCCAGCCTAAATACTTAAATAAAATATATAGAATAAACTCCACCTAAGCTTTTATAAATAAAACCCCAGACTAAAATAAGAATATTAGGTATAAGAATAGATATATTACTATCTCCTACTATTACTGATATAAAATTATTCAGAATCTATATTAAAAAGGCCCCTATAATAGAAATTCTAAGATACTATAATAACTAATCTCTAAAATATATAATACCTATAGCCTCCACCTTAAAATTTAGTATACTATTAATATATATTTAAAATATCTAAATAAGAAAGAATTAGAATATAAATATAAAATAAACTAAGTTATAAGCAGAATAATTAAAATAAAAAAGAAAACCCTAGGAAATACCTATACTATTACCAGCTATAATAACCTCTATAACTGGATTTAATAATATAATAATAAGCTGCCTCTAGAAAAAAAAATAGAAAAATAGTAAATTTCTAAAAAACTATAATATTAACTTATACGGGAAATTTATAAATACCTGCTATATAGATACTAAGAAGTTAATAGAACCCTTAGCTAAATTAGAATAATATACTAATTTCCTAAGATAAAAATAGTAGTAAAAGCTATTACTAGATAATACCTATTATATAATAAAACTAAGACCCGACACTATAAACTATATAGAGAACTACAACCCCTACTAGTTACTAAGTAACTATAGAACTCTATTACTATAAATTTTATTATAAAGTTATTCCTATTAAAAGACTTTATAACTGAAATTATATATAATAGCATTCTTATTATTATAAATAGACTTATAAAATTCTCCTATTTTATACCCTATTAGAAATTAACAGATATAGAGCAGTTTGCCTATATCTTCTTATAAAATATTATCAGTATCTATAGACTTCTAATAGAGATTCTTTCTAATTAAGAATAATTATTTATCTCTAAGTTTTAGTAAAATCTAATAAACTATTTAAAATTAAATTACTAACTTACTATAGTATTCTGAGTATAAGTTAATAGATAGATAGAATAGATAAACTAAATACTAGAATAATACCTTTAGTACTATATTAACTATAAATAGAATAACTGGGTTGAGAAGCTTCTAACTGTATAGCTAAGTTATAATATATTAGTATATAAAAATATAAAGCTTACTCCAGTATATACTAATTTTAAATTTACCCCCGATATTTATAGAATAAGCTAAGATAGACTAATTATCCCTAAAGCTATTCTTATAATAGAAAAATTAAAAAACCTATATAAAAAAATAAAAACTAAACTTGAATTTATTAGAAACTAGATAAAAAAGTATTATAACTTAAAATAAATAAAAAGACTATCTTTTTAGAAGGGAGATATAATCCTTCTTGCTATAAAAAATATTAAAATAAAATAATAAAATAAAAAACTAGACTATAAATATATTAGCCTTTATAAAATTCTTAAAAAAATCTTAGAAAATAACTACTATTTAGACTTATTACTAAAAGTCAGATTTTATCTTATTTTTTATATCTTACTTCTTAAAAGTATAGAAAGTATAATTATAGCTAAGTTCGATAATAAGCTAGAAATAGAAGTTAAAAAACTCAAGAAATATAAAATTAAGAAGATTCTTAAGATATAAGAAATTAATAATAAAATTAAGTATCTTATTAAATAGAAAAACTACTCAGATAGTAATAACTAGTAAGAACCAGCTAAAAATCTTATCTATATATAATACCTCTTAAAGGATTTCTATTAATAATAGCAGAAGAAAAAGAAGAATCAGATATAATACTAAGAATAACAGACTAATTAATTATATTTACAGCCCCTAATAGCTGGGCCTTACTAATAGCCTATTACTCAATAAGCAGTACCTCCTCCTAAAAACGCATTCTATCCGCCTTATCTATATTATATATACCCCGCGAAAATAAGATAGAACTTTATTTATAAAGAGAATAATGCTAAATATATAAGCAGACTAACCTGGCTAATATCTTAGCAAGAACCCCTTTAGCCTATTTGATATTAGCTTTAAGTTTCTATTAGGCCTTTAAATTATAAGATACTATAATAGGAATATTAGCAAATAAACTAATAAGCAGATAAAGATATAACCCATAAAAAGAAGTTATATTAGACCTATTATACAAATAACTACAGCAGATATACTCGCTATAATAAGATAATTTCGCTAAAATCCAGTATACCTTCTGGTTATTATAATAATACAAGTAAGGCATAACCTCCTAACCTTCCTAGTTGATAATATATATAAAAAGGGAATACTATAAAGCTTTAGTAGATTTCTAGATGCATCCTAATATAACAATTAGTATACAGGAATATTTAAGAAAGCAAGTTAGACCTATAAATATATAAAGGGGTAAGGAGATCTATAATAAGACCTTAAGGATAAGACTAATAGAAGGGGAGATATTATATTACAGCTCAGGTTAGGACTAGGCAGTTATAACTGGCAGAACTATAATATACCTACTTTTTCCTCTAATTAAGAACAGATTACTTAAATTACTATTATAATTCTTATAATCTATTACAAGAAATTACTTAGATTACTATTATAATTCTTATAATCCTTACTATATATATATATATTTACTTAGTACTTTTATAGAGAAGATAGCCTTACTAGCTATTAATATACTTAGTTATATTAAATCTACTATTCTACTATTACTAGACTGTAACTTATATTACTTACTATAATATCCTGATCTACTAGATTATATACCTCACGCCCGGACCTACCCTATACCCCTAGGTTAGACCTAACCGTCATATAATTCTTATCCGACCTCAGTCTTCTACTTTGCTAATTAACAGACTGCTGCATACCTTATTAATACCTTGCCACTATTATTTCCTATAGCCGACCTGATAAAGTATCCAATTAGATACTTTTCTATTAGGAGATATAAGGCGCCTGTGTAATGCTTTTCTGCGCACTCTCTTAAGAGCTTGCAGTTAAGTTTGATATTAGCTTTTATTCTTTTCCGCTGCTAAATTAGTTAAAAAAGAAAGAAAATATAATAGCAGTTATTAAGTATTTAGTTAGTAGAGCTGCTTTATTAAGTAGTTATTATTTACAGAGATTAAAAGAAAGAAAAGAAAATAGAAATATAGAAGAAATAAAGATAGAAGGAAAAAAGGGAAAAAGAAATAGAAGGGGTAGTTCAGGGTAGGTAAAATTATTATAAAGAGTAAAAAAAGCTTTATACAGCCAGCAAGATACACCTAGGATTTTATTAATATTCTTTAAATATATAAATAGATATTTAATTTTATATAATATACTATAACTCTTTTATTATAATAGCTTTAAAGCTAAAAAAAGAGTTGTTAAAATTAGGAAAAAATATCCTCTTATAATATAAAAAACAGTATTATTAATACTATTTATACTATTTTAGTCGGACTAATATTAGCCTGATAATTAGAAATTAAAAATTAATTTAAAATTAATTTACTTTAAAGTTAACTTAATTTTAAAGCTGGATATCTTAGTATCTAAAATAGAATAGGGGATAATTTCAATACTATCTAAAAGCTTGTTTTTCAGGCTATTTAATAGTGTATTTATTATCTAGCTATAATAGCTAGATTTTGAGAAATTATCTATAAAAAGCTTAAGACTCTTAAGCTATTTAAGAAATATAATTCTTAATATTATATACTATAATATACTATTAATACACTATCTTATACTATTTATATCTTATTTATATAACTACTTTATCTTTATATTCTTTATAAGGATATTTTATTATTATATTAATTTATTACTTTTATTTTTACTATTTTATATAACCTCTAATAAGTATAATAAAAGGTATTATAATAACTATATTTATATAATATAAATAATTTATCTAGAAATTAATACTGCTATTTTTAATATAAAGTATACTACTATTTATTATTATACTTAGAATTTTCTATATATCTATTTTAAAATTAGCTATATATTTTATAAAAGTAAATTATATTAATTTATATATATTAAAATTAAAATTTAATTATTATATTATATTAATTTCTATATTTATTTTAAGCTTTAAAAACTTATTTAACAGAATATTAATAATATCTTTATAATATATATTAATATATTTAGAGTTTCTAGTAATTTTAAATATATATATTATATATACTCTATTATTAAAGCTAATATCTACTATAAAACTTATAAAGTTTCTTTACTTTTAAAAGCTAGTATATCTATTAAGATTAATAATATATATTAGGCTTTATATATTTATAGGTATTAGAAGTTATAAGATAATAGTAAAAGTAATATAATAATAAGAGAAATATCTTTATAAAAGATATTTAAATAGAGGGAATATATAAGTAAATAGTAAATAGTATAAGATAGTATATAATAGTATATTATATAATAATATATATTAGAAATCTAAGTCTTAATTTAGCTAGGGGTCTCTGGTTTTTTATAGATAAATTACTCGGAATTTAGCTGATATATTAAAACAGTATAAATACTATTAAAAGGCTCTAAATAGCAGCTTTTTAATGGTACTATTTTTGTCTTTATAGGTGCTTTTCTTATTAGGTAATTATAATTTTAAATAGCAGATAATTTGAAATTAAACTAATTTTAAATTATGGATAGATTAATAAGCTAATTCAGGCTGATTAGTTATATAGTACTAATTATAATATTTATACTGTATTTTAGTATATTATTATTAGATTCTTTATATTATTTTAAGCTATATTTTTAAGCTTAAAGCTTAAAGCTTAAAGCTTAAATTATAAAGTAATTATAAAGTTATATATTTACAGTTTTTAATAAATATAAATAAGAAAAATTAATTAATAGATGAAAATAAATATTCTAAAAAGAATAATATAAAGAAAATATACTAATAGCTTATAATTTAAAAGCATATAAGTAAATAAATAAAGGTAGCTTAATTTTATTTTCTTTTTATTAATTCTTCTATTTTTAAGCTAGTTAATTTATTAAATAATAAGTATATTATCTAATAGTTACTTAAATTAAAAGTATAATAATAAATTACTTTACTTTTAATAACTTAATATAATAGAATAAAAATAATTTAATTATTTTCTTTTTTAGCTATTTAATTTAATTTATTTTCTTTTTATCTACTAGATACTATTAATAACTATTTTCTATAATTTAATCTCTTAAAATAGAGCTTTAATAAGATTATAAAGAAAATACTTTAAGAAAAAAAGAATATTTTAGTAATTCTATTATACTCTAAGTAATTATACTTTTAATATTTTTATTAAAATATATATATAATTTTTTTATTAGTTTTTATATTAATTTTATTATATTAATATTTTAAGTAGTAAATTAAATAGATATTAAATTAAAATACTTAAAAAAGAAAAAAAAGAAAATAATAGTAATATAAGCTGCTATAAATATAACTTAAAATATTAGTATATTT
>JAGPNQ010000054.1:0-64588 GCA_020744155.1 Ilyonectria sp. MPI-CAGE-AT-0026
TAGTAAAAATATAGATAATTTTCTATACCTTTTTAAGAATTTCCCTCTAAATAAAATTAAATAATTCTTTAAGTATTTTCTTTTTATTAGTATTACTAGTAGTTACCTTTTAATTAGTAGTATTATTAAGAGGTTAGAGTGCCCTAGTATATATATACCCAGAGGGGGGACTAGAAGCTTAATAGTAAAAAGAAAAATACTAATAACAGTATTAATAATATAAACTATATACCTAATCTATTTAAAGGTTAATAGTATACTTAAATAAACTAAGATTTCTAATTTAACTAGTTACCTTTCTAATATCTTTATAAGCTATAGATAATAGCTATATCTTAAAAAAGCTAAATTAACTAGAAAAGCTAAATCTACTAGAAAAGCTAGATCTATTAGAAAAGCTAGATCTTAAAAAAAATAAAACCCTAATAAATATAAATGCTCTAAAGTCTTTTATATATTCCAGCTATCTCTATATTCTTTAATATATTTTAATAAATTATAATTCTAAAAAAATAAAATATCTTATTCTTTCTGCCTTATAATTTAGACTAATAAACTATACCCAAATTATTAGTATTTATATAGCTTTTAATTTAATTTAGAATAGTTAATAGAGGCTAACCCAGCTCTTATTAGAAAGCTATAAGCTATAACTTAAAAATTTAAATTAAAAGATACTAAACTATTCTAAACTAATAACCTAAATAATTTATATCTAATATAGTTACTTATCTTTAAATATTATATAATCTAAGAGCTAGCTAGTATAGATTTAGTTCTATAAAGCTAGATTAACTAGAAGCTATATTTCCTTAAGATTTTTTAAGAGAACTATAAAATAGAAAGAATCCCTCTAATAGAAAAGGAATTTATCTAGAAATTGTATAATAAGTATATAGTATAGATAATATAGCTGATAAGTAATATAGTATTAGTTAACTTATAGCTAAAGAGTTAATATAAGAGTCTAAGGGACTCTAGTTACCTCTAATAGTAGCTATAAAAAATAGATATTATAGAGGAGGTTATATATTTAGTAGTTAGAAGAGGTAAATAATTATACTTAGATTTAAAATTAATAGACTAAGTTTCTTATTAATACTTATATAAGTATATAACTATATAGAATTTAAAATAGTAGTTAGAATAGTAATTTTAATAATATTAGTAGTATTATAGTAATTTTATTTTATTAGTACTGCTTATATTAAAAGGCGTCTATATTAAAGTAAAAGTTACTATTTTTAAAGCTAGTATAATTTAAATTTACTGCTATTAGCTTTATTATCTTAATAGTACTTTATAGCTACTACTATAATATTATTATCTAGATAAATTTATATACTAATCTCGGATTTAATATTAAAATAAATTTTAAGTAAGAGACTGCTAAGATTTTAATAATCTCAGTTTCTTATATAAAGTTCTATATTAAAAAAAAAGAATTTTGTTTTTTAATATTTTTTTAAACTTTCTTAAAAAAATCTATTTAAGCTATTATTATATTATTTATAACTTTTAAATAGTAATTAATAAATTATATTAGCTATTTTTAAATACTATTTATTTCTTAATAATAAAATTAAATTATTAATATTATCTCTAATATCTAAATAGAAATTAATATACTATTTAATTTAACTAAAAATATTAATAATTCTAACTTAAGAAATTAAGTCTTTTTTTAAAATATTACCAGAGCTTAATATAACCTCTAGTTCTAAAAGCTGTTATATTATATTATATTAGTATAAATACTAGCTACTTAAGATACTAGTTAAAGAGGGGATTTAAATTAAAATAGGTTATTATAGGTATTAGGAATCTTAAGGTATTTTAGTTATAGGTTGGGTTATAGAAATTAGCAGTATATTTATTAAAATTAAAATAAGTTAAAAGGTTAAATAGAATTTTAATAAAAAAGAGAAAAGGAGCTTAAATATAAATTTAAGCTTTAGTAATTATAATATATATATAATAAAAAAACAGTAAAATTTAAATATTAGGTTTTCTTATTAAGAGTAGTTTTTAAATATATATTATAACTATATAATATAAATATAGTAAAATATAAACTAAGATATAAATTAATAGCTTTATTATTAATAATAATAAATATATATAGTATTTTATTAATATCTACTTATTAATTAAGCTTTAATATCTTATAATTATTTTTTATTACTTTAAAAGCTTATAAAAACTTTATAACTTTAACTAATTTATAATTTATTTTAATTATAACTATAAAAATAAGAATATTTAATAATAAGCTATAAAGTTATTATTTAGTTTTTTTTAATCTTATTTAATATTATTAAATAGATTAAAGTTATATAGTAATTTTAAATAGTAAAAATAAATAATAAGAGCTATATCTAGTATTAAAATAAATAGTAATTAAATAATAAAATTATTATATATTAATTTCTACTTAAAGCTTCTATTTAATTTTATTAATTTTAATTTTACTATTTATAAATAATAAAATTAATTAATAACTCTATTATTTATAATTAATAATTTTATTATTTATAATTATTAATCTTAAGATAGTAATCTTATTTTAAATAATAAAATATAAAAAAACTTTTTATTATTATTAAAAAACTAACTTTTTTTTTAATATTTATTTTATTATAATTAATTTTAATATAATAAATATTCTTTAAGAATTCTTATTACTAGTAATTTATTATATTTAGATTATATAAATAATATCTAATATAATTTTAAATTTTTTTAAATTTTAAAAAATAAATTAAAAAAATAAAAATTAAATTTCTTTTTAAATTTTCTTAAAAAGAAAATCTATTTAAGCTATTACTATACTATCTATAACTTTAAATAGTAATTAATAAATTATATTAGCTATTTTTAAATATTATTTATTTTTTAATAATAAAATTAAAAATAATAAATAATAAAATTAAAAATAATAAATAATAAAATTAAAAAAATAAATAATAAAATTAAAAATAATAAATAATAAAATTAAAAATAATAAATAATAAAATTAAATTATTAATATTATTTTTAATATCTAAATAGATATTAATATACTATCTAACTTAACTAAAAATATTAATAATTCTAATTTAAGAAATTAAATCTTCCTCTAGAATATTACCAGAGCCTAATATAATTTCTAATTCCGGGAGCTGCTATATTATATTAAGTTAGTATAAATACTAGCTACCTAGAGTACTAATTAGAGGGGGGATTTAAATAATTTAAATTTTAGGGTATTTTAGAGGTTAGGTTATAGAAATTAGCAGTATATATATTAAGGTTAAAATAGGTTAAAAAAGTTAAATAGAATTCTAATAGAAAAGAAAAAAGCAGCTTAAAATTTAAAACTTAGACTTTAGTAACTGTAATATATATATATAAAAAATACAGTAAAATTCAAATACTAGGTTTCCTTATCGAGGGCTATAAAGTTATTATAAAAACTATAATAAGATAATAATATTTTATTTTTTACTTTTTTTTTATATTTAAATAGCTGAGACTTATATCTATAATACTATAATAGAAAGATAAAATTACATTCTAGTTTCCTTATAGTAATACTAGCAGCATTTATGCTAGGTAGCTGCCAGAAAGTCCCCAGAGCGTTTAATTCACGGATATACTCTGCACTTGTATATAGCACTGGTGGTTCATTGGTATATTGGGTCAGGATGGCCAACTTGTCCTGACTGGGTGTTTGGTCGAAGGTGTATACATAGAGCTCGTTGGTCCTCCCAATTCCATTCGGAGTACCCCGCCCTGATTCGTAATCCTCGTATGGGATCTCGAGGGCGTCTAACTGCTTGGCGTAGGTATCTCTGCCTAGGCCATCATGGTATAGCCGTAGGTCTAGAGGCGGACCAGAAGGGCAATATAGCCATAGAGCAATACGACCAGTGTCGGTAGCTGCATTTAAGATATCCATACTGTTTGGGTACCTTTTCCAGAAATCACGGCGACCGATAGTGAGCCCACCGACTATAAGACCGCCGAGAAAAGCCAAACCTCCTGACTAAGTGGCGCCCGAGGTCTTGACCCAGCTCTGGCCCTGCTTGGTGCATTTCTGAAGGTTGAAGCTATCAGGTGACAACTGGGTCAACCTAAAGTCATTCTATGATGGAATCCATTGAAGTCTTGTGGTGACACGTTGGTCCCAGGTGGAGGCTTTAGCGGTTTTCTTCCCCTGAAACTGAGCTGCTCTTACTGCAGTGCCTGGATCCCGTCTTAATCCAGTGATACCTTGGACTGCCTCGCTTAGCATCCCGCGGCCCGGTCCTGCTAACCTGACGCGGCGGTCATAGAGCTCCTCTCCAGCAAGTGGCACATCAAACGTGAGACCTAAACCAGTCATAAAACCCTGGGTGGCATTGCGATCGTATACAATTGAGTGGACGATCCGAATTGCTTCTGAGTTCTTGTAAAGGTAGAAGCGGACAGTAAACGGGAGCCACGGGGGATGGCCCGGAGAGTTCCGGCTTTCAACCTTGTGTTGGCCGGTTACTGTTACCAACGTACGTGTTTGTGAGTCTTCGCTAATAGTTGTCTGACTGATGTAACCCGTAAACTCATAGTGTTTGACTGGAGTCTCCGCTACAGTATCATCCTCATAATCAACAAAAGCGCTACGAGAGCGGAGAATGAGCTTTCCGTTCTTCCCAACAATCTTGCCTGCAGAGGTTTGAATAGACTTGACAATGACTGATTCATATTTAGGGAAAGATACTTTGATCTTTCCTGTATCTACAGCAATCTCGATTCTGGACTGAGTTGCCATGGATGTGGCCAGCCGAGCCTTGCGTCTTGAACTACTAGTCGAACTTTCTGAGGCGGTCGAGTTGGCACCACTCATCCCAGCCACGGTTATTTTGACTGAACTTGGGATATCTTCAGTGGCTGGCACGGCATGAGCCGACCATTTGATCGACCCATCTGGCCAGTAGCCAGTCACCTATGATGGGAGATCGACATAGCTGGAGCCAGCCAAGGCTCTAAAGGTGGTCTTTTTGGGACCGTACTTTCCCCGAGGCCAGGGGATACCAAACGTTGTGCCAACAAGGTAGTCTGGAATGTCACCAACCCAGTCGACTTCAACTTGCTGGTAACTGGTGCTCTGGGAAGATTGTGAGGCCACAAGGCCAGAGACGGAAAGAAGGGCAAGGAGCCCTGCTGCTTTGCGGTGCATTTGTTGAATCCTGTTATCAGAGCTATCAGGAGATAAGAAGGTGTGACAGTCGTGATTGTTAATCAGGATGGGGATTAGTTCTGACTGGTTTATGTAATCTGCCTTGGCGTGGGTAAGAACCTGGTTCGGAATACAATACACCGAAACATAACGCTACATAAGGGACCTGTAAAACAGGTCGGGGGGCAATATTCATGAGTAAAATTGGTTCCATATCCACTCACATCTTTACAAGGAACAGTCACAGTGCCGCCATCAACTTTACTGAGCATTTACCCCTGCATAAAATGTTGTGGGGGTAAAACTTGGTGAATTGTATCTGTTGGACTAACCCTCGGGTGGCAGAATAAGGACCGGAGAGGCGCAATCCTCCGATACACCAATATCCTGTTCTGAGTCATAGGGTGTGAGATTGACCCAAAACCCCTCTCAAGAAAAGAGAGGGCCGGAGGCATCACGACCTTCAGGCTCCACATCATATTGAGCAAAAAGGCCAAAATTGAGTAGGCCGTGACAGATCCAACAGAACCAATAGGATTTGACCGGGTAAATGCTGGATTTAGCTTCACACCGATCTGGAGATTATCAGAACATGTGGATTGTGGGGTTGACTCTTCCGCCCCGCAGTGCTAGCTTGAGTGTTCAAGCCCCATTCCTAGGTTCGCTTGCAGGTGGATCACTTCCTCAGTCATCTAGGCAAACACCTTGAGCGGGCACACCCAACAGGGGATCGAGGATGCCGATTTCGGCATACCTGAGCTGACTAGATACACCCTACTCGTGCCTTTCAGATAGCACCGCACCCCTCTGTCCACTGTTCAAGGTGTAGGTGATGAGGATGTGACTACTCTCCCACAGCCACTCGTGTACACATACTTGTGGCAGGACTAACTTATAGGAAGTTCTTTTGGGAGGGGGGGTTTATCGGTGCCATTTCCATATGTGACCACCAATCGAGATGAGGACGTCAACCTGGACATAATATATCAGCATCAATTACTTTGTGGATAGT
Organism: Ilyonectria sp. MPI-CAGE-AT-0026; assembly: GCA_020744155.1. Classification (NCBI taxonomy): domain Eukaryota; kingdom Fungi; phylum Ascomycota; class Sordariomycetes; order Hypocreales; family Nectriaceae; genus Ilyonectria; species Ilyonectria sp. MPI-CAGE-AT-0026. The sequence goes on from JAGPNQ010000054.1 coordinate 6,210, forward strand.
TTAGTTAAAGTTGTAACCCATGTCATATGCCTAGGTGAATTCGAGTATCTTCTTGCCACTCTATTCCATACATTGATCCTACGGCTACTGGACCCTGCTACCTGGCTTCCAAACTTGTTCAAGCAGGCCACGGCCCCCATTGTAGACATGCCATTGGGCGTATTGGAGACCATCCGGGGTCTTGGACTGGTCTCACGAAGCCTAACCTGTACAGGATCTGCTGTGATCCCATGTCAGATTCCCGAAGAGCCACAGTCTACACCTCGGTCAAGCCTGACCCGAACTCACGACCCCCAGACAGCATACGTAACCGCATGAATGGGCAAGCCTCCCCCAAATAACACCCTTCTTTGCCATTACCCACCGGGTAATAAGAATGATGTGCGGGGTCCCCATGGGACTCATTCCCCGCATTGTGGTAGTATCAAGTCACAAACCACTTTTCGGGGTATGTTTGCAGCGAGACATGAGCTGTTGAGAAGCCACGTCTGTCTCAATGCTAGGGGTTCTTGGCCGCCTTGATCTTCTCTAACTACGCATCTTTTGACGTGGCCGCTTTTATAAGTAAGACTCACGGTCACTACTCCACAAAGTCTAGTCAGCATCAACATTTCAACATCCATCGCAGCTTCCGCTCAGATTGTCTATCATGTCAAAACCAACTGGAGTAGCTAGACATGATATTAACGTCACCGACGTTGCCGCCACGTCCGAAGTGTCCCGCTTGCTTGCTGAGGACAAAACACCTTGGTACCGAAAGAAGAACCTCAGAACCCTTTATGCCTTCTTGGTCCCGGCCGGTCTAGGTGTTGAGATTACCACAGGTACGAAAATTCCCTCCCATTGGTAAACTGTTCCTAATGCTGACAATGCCGTTCTCTAGGCTTCGATGGGAGTGTTCTTAACGGCCTTCAGGCCGTTGATAAGTGGCAATCTCACTTCGGTTATCCCGAGAAAGCAACATTGGGTCTCATCTCCGCTTCTATGGCGATCGGCTCTGTTGCTGCGGTGCCTACGATTCCATATTGCAACGATCGCTGGGGCCGGAAGTTCAGTGTTATCCTCGGTTCTCTTATTGTTGCAGCTGGAGTCATTATCCAGACAGCATCCATCAACATAGGAATGCTGATCGCTTCACGCACTATCATGGGTTTCGGCTTGACCCTTTGTCTATCCGGTGCTGCTCAACTACTGGCAGAGCTTTGCTATCCTCGGGAGCGTGCAATCATCATCGGCACATTCCAGGTATCCTGGTACGTTGGATCTATCTTAGCGGCGGGTTTGACCCTAGCCACGTACAATTGGCCATCAGATTGGAGCTGGCGCCTGCCTACAGCTTTCCAAATTTTGCCATCACTCCTCCAACTTGGGTTTATCTGGTATGTATCGCCATCCTCGACTTGAGAATTAAGCTGTGGCTTTGCTAACATACTTAAAATAGGTTTGTGCCTGAGTCGCCTCGATGGCTTATTTCTCGTGATAGACACGAGGAAGCTTTGGCTATCTTGATCAAATATCATGGCGAAGGCGATCCAAACTCCGCATTCGTACAAGCCGAATATCTCCAGATCAGCGAAACCCTACGCCTAGAAAAAGAGGCGTCTACACACCCTTGGCGTGAGCTTTTCACCACTAAGTCAAACCTCCGTCGTGTGGCTGTTGCCTTTTGCGTCGGGCTCTTCTCACAATGGGCTGGAAACGGCCTTGTGAGCTACTACCTGGCTAAGGTTCTGGCTACTGTTGGAATCACGGATCGTCTCAAGCAGCAGCAGATCAACCTTTCACTCAGTTGCTGGAATCTCCTTACGGGTGCGACAGCTGCCAGCATCGGAACTGATTATTTCCCCCGCCGTACGCAATTGCTCATCGGCTTTGGCTCCATGTGTGCAATCTTTTCGTGCTGGACAGGAGCTTCTGCTGTCTTCGCCATGGATAACGCAAACAACTCTGCCGCTATCGCTGTGGTTGCCCTAATCTTCATCTACTATGCGTTCTACAACCTGATGATGCCCCTGCAGTATCTCTATATTTCGGAGGTATTTCCATTCATTCATCGCGCGAAGGGGATTGCCATTATGCAACTATCGAATAAGGGTGGTACCGGCTTCAATCAGTTTGTCAACCCAATCGGCCTCGACAGCCTCCAGTGGCGATATTACCTTGTTTATGTTATTCTGCTGGCCGTGGAAACCTCCATTATTTGGCTCATCTACCCTGAAACAAAGGGTGTTTCTCTTGAAGAGGTGGCTGTGGTCATGGAGGGTGAAAAGGCGAACGTGGAGCTGGTAGAGAATGGGAAGAAGGAAATGGCGGTCTAAGGTTTGCGGCGTTGAATCCACCACAGCGCAATTGTACTGCCACTGTCAATCAACCATCTTCAGGACTGGCTGTGGTGCCGAGCGTTGAGAAGCAGTGGAACCACTCGCATGTCGAATGGCCTCCTCCTACGACCCGTACCTGTTACTGCAAGTTCACTGATGAGAACACTTTTATTCTTAGGGCGCCTAGGCGCTCTCGCGAGACTTATATTACTCCAACCGCGGAATCATAGTATATGGGTAGCGAACCTTAATTGACGATTGCTTTACCTTGTGCCATCGGCCGGAGCTTCGCGCGGACGAAATTGAACTCCGCTCCCAGCAGCGTGGTCAAGCCCGGAAGGACCCGAGCTTTCTACTAGCACTACCTTAGCAGGTATATTCTAGAGACTGGGATTAATCTCTGACTGGGCTTGTTTTCCCTAGCCCACTAGTATAAGCTCGACAACTATAGTGGCAACAGCTCGTTAAATACACCTCTGTCGAGCCGTTACACTATTCGAGTACAAACGGGCGAGTCTGGAAATTTATGATAACCAGAACAGCTGGTGGTGCATCGGATCAGAAGCTAGGTTAGATGTTAAAATATAATGTGCAATCGGCAAGCCTCTGTGTAAAAAGATGCCTATGTTATTCCGGGGGCGGTGTAAAATATTAAGACGGATTTAGAATAGAGATAATAACGAATCTTATCCTTTTAGATAAGGGGAGGTGCAGTTTATTTATATTAAAAAGATCCGTTAAAAATTTATTAAGTTATAATTTTCTTTATTTTTTAAAGCTGAGTATTTAGTTTTTTTAGCCTTATTTAATATTATTAAATAAATTAAAGCTATATACTAATTTTAAATAGTAGAAATAAATAATAAAGACTATATTTAATATTAAAAGAAATAGTAGCTAAATAATAAGATTATTACTTATTAATTTCTACATAAAGCTTTTATTTAACCTTTTTAACTTTAACTTTATTATTTATAATTAATAACCTTACTATTTATAATTAATAATTTTACTATATATTTAGTTTTTTTTTTAGTCTTATTTAATATTATTAGATAAATTAAAGCTATATAGTAATTTTAAATAGTAAAAATAAATAATAAATACTATATCTAGTATTAAAAGAAATAATAGCTAAATAATAAGATTATTACCTATTAATCTCTATTTAAAGCTTCTATTTAATCCCTTTAACTTTAATTCTATTATTTACAGTTAATAACCTTACTATCTATAATTAATAATCTTACTATCTGCAGTTAATACTCTTAAGATAGTAATCTTATTTTAAGTAATAAAATATAAGAAAAATATCTTTTATTATTAAGAAACTAACTTCCCTTTTAATATTTATTTTATTATAATAACCTTTAAATATATTAACTAGAAATTATAAGGCTTTTATTATATATATCCCTATATATTAAAAATATAAAAATAGAGTTTATAATAATATTAAATTTATTTAGAGTCTATAAAATAAAATAAAAAAATATAAGCTAGATAATTATTTAAAATTCCTTAAAAAAAATCATTTAAATTTCTTACTTTACTATTTAAAATATTTAGATAGATTTTAAAGGATTATATTAACTATTTTTAGATATAATCTATTTTTTAATAATAAGAATAAAGCTAATTTATAGAGAAGTTAGATTACTGGTATTAATATTATATTTATCTAGGTAGAGATAGCTATATTATATAACCTAGCTAATAAAATTAAAAATACTAATAATAATAGAAGCTAAAAGTTTTTTATAGAAATTAGCTATAAAAAATATAATCCCTGGTTTTAGAAGTTATTATACTATATTAGGCTAGTATAGATACTAGCTATTTAAAGTAGAAGGGGGGATTTAAATAACTTAGGATATTATAGATATTAGGGATTTTAGAGTATTCTAGTTATAAGTTAGGTTATAGGAGTTTTTAGTATATTTATTAAGATTAGAATAAATTAAAAAAGTTAGATAGAATTTTAATAAAAAGGAAAAAAGCAGCTTAAAACTTAAACTTAGGCTTTAGTAATTATAATATATATATAATAAAAATATAATAAAATTTAAATACTAGGTTTCCTTATTAAGGGAATTTTACTATTTATAATTAATAATTTTAAAATATTAATCTTATTTTAAGTAATAGAATATAAAAAAGATATTTTTTATTATTAAAAAATTAACTTTTTTTTTTAATATTTATTCTATTATAACTAATTTTAATATAATTAATATTTTTTAAAGAATTTTTATTATTAGTAATTTATTATATTTAAATTATATAAATAATATTTAATATAATTTTAAAATTTTTTAAAATTTAAAAAATAAATTAGAAAAATAAAAATTAAAAAAGTTTTTAAGCTTTTTTAAAAAAATAAATTTATTTAAGTTATTATTATATTATTTATAATTTTTAAATAGTAGCTAATAAATTATATTAATTATTTTTAAATACTATTTATTTTTAATAATAAAATTAAAAATAATAAGTAATAAAATTAAATTATTAATATTATTTTTAATATTTAAATAGAAATTAATATACTATTTAATTTAATTAAAAATATTAATAATTCTAATTTAAGAAATTAAATATTTTTTTTAATATTACTAGAGCTTAATATAACTTCTAATTTTAAAAGCTACTATATTATATTAAGTTAGTATAAATACTAGCTACTTAAGATATTAGCTAAAAAGGGAATTTAAATAACTTAGATTTTAAGGTATTTTAAAAGTCGGGTTATAGAAATTAGCAGTATATTTATTAAGGTTAAAATAAGTTAAAAAAGTTAAATAGAATTTTAATAAAAAAGAAAAAAGCAGGTTAAAATTTAAATTTAGGCTTTAATAACTATAATATATATTAAGAGGTTAGGGTGCCCTAGTATATATATACCCAGAGGGGGAACTAGAAGCTTAACAGTAAAAAAAACACTAATAATAGTATTAATAATATAGACTATATACCTAATCTATTTAAAGGTTAATAGTATACTTAAATAAACTAAGATTTCTAATCTAACTGGTTACCTTTTCTAATACCTTTATAAGCTGTAGGTAATAGCTATACCTTAAAAAAGCTAGATTAGCTGGAAAAGCTAGATTAGCTGGAAAAGCTAGATCTTAAAAAAGCTAGATTTACTAGAAAAGCTAGATCTTAGAAAAGGCAAAATTCTAATAGATATAAACACTCTACAGTCCTTACCTTATATATTCCAGCTATTTCTATATCCTCTAATATACCTTAATAAACCACAATTCCAATAGAATAAGATATCTCACCCTTTCTATCTTATAATTCAAACTGACAAGCTATACCCAAATTATTAATATCTATATAGCTTCTAATTTAATCTAGAATAGTTAATAGAGATTAACCCAGCTCTTATTAAAAAGCTATAAGCTATAGCTTAAAGATTTAAATTAAAAGATACCAGACTATTTTAAACTAATAACTTAAGTAACCTATATCTAGTATAGTTACTTATCTTTAGATACTATACAATCTAAGAGCTAGTTAGTATAGATCTAGTCCTATAATACTAGATTAACTAGAAGCTATACTACCTTAAGATCCTTTAGGAGAATTATAAAATAAAAAGAGTCCCTCTAGTAGAAAAGGAATTTATCTAGAAATTATATAATAAGTATACAGTATAGATAATATAGCTAATAAGTGATATAGTATTAGTTAACTTATAGCTAAAGAGTTAATATAAGAGTTTAAGGGAATTTAGTTACCTCTAATAGTAGGATGGATATTATAGAGGAGGTTATATACTTAGTAGTTAGAAGAGGTAAATAACTATATTTAGGTTTAAAATTAATAGATTAAGTTTCTTATTAATATTTATATAAGTATATAACTATATAGAATTTAAAATAGTAGTTAGAATAGTGATTTTAATAATACTATAATATATATATAATAAAAATATAGTAAAATTTAAATATTAAGTTTCCTAATTAAGGGTATTTTAATATATATATCTAATAATTTATTAAAACTTTTATTTAACTAAATAAGTTTTATTTAATATATAATACTAGCTTTCTTTTAATAAAGAAACCTAATATTTAAATTTACTATATTTTTATTATATATATATTATAGTTACTAAAGCTTAAATTTATATTCTAAGTTACTTTTTTCTTTTTTATTAGAATTTTATTTAACCTTTTTAATTAATTTTAATTTTAATAAATATATTAATAATTTCTATAACTTAACTTAATTTCCTAAAATCTCTAATATCTATAATAATCTATTTTTATTTAAATTCTCTTTTTAACTAATACTTTAAGTAGCTAGTATTTATACTAACTTAATATAATATAATAACTTTTAAAATTAAAAGTTATATTTAGCTTAGTTAATTTTCTAAAGAATATTTTATCTTTTTATATTATTAATATTATTAATATCTTTAATTAAGTTATAAAATATAGCTATTTTTATTTTATATAGATATAATAAGTTAATTATAAAAAGAGCTATTTAAGTGAAATTTACTATATTAAAAATTAGTTATAATAAAATAAATATTAAAAAGAAAGTTAGTTTTTTAATAATAAAATATATTAGTCTTTTTTTATTTTATTACTTAAAATAAAATTATTATCTTAAAATTATTAACTGTAAATAATAAAATTATTAACTGTAGATAATAAAGTTAAAGTTAAAAAAGTTAAATAAAAGTTTTAAGTAAAAGTTAATAAGTAATAATCTTTTTATTTTATTACTATTTCTTTTAATATTAAATATAATATTTATTATTTATTTTTACTATTTAAAATTACTATATAACTTTAATTTATTTAATAATATTAAGTAAAGCTAAAAAAAAACTAAATAATTAAATATTATTAATAGCTAAAAAGCTATTTATTACAGCCTAGATTAAAATTAAACAGTTATAACTAGCAGAATTATAATATACCCACTTTTTCTCTTCTAATTATAAAGAATTACTTAAATTACTATTATAATCTAAGTAATTTCTACAGTATATATATACTTACTTAGCACTTTTATAAATAAATAGCCTTACTAGCTATTAATATACTTAGTTATATTAAATTTATTATTCTACTATTATTAAACTGTAACTTATATTACTTATTATAATATTTTAATTTACTTAATTATATACCTTATACCCAGACCTACTTTATATTTCTAAGTTAAATCTGACTGTTATATTACTTATATTAATAATATACTTTTTAAATAATTATATACTATTTATCTTTTAGTAAACTGCTATTTATTAAGCTTAATTTAAAATAAAATTATTAGAATTAATAGTTAATTTTATTAATTTCTTTTTAATATATATAACTAAATAGAGATTCTATCTATTTTAACTGCTTAAGTAAGTTTAAGTTATATTATAAGCTATAATATATAATAATAAATAATATACCTATATTAATAGTATTTAAAGTATTATTTTAACTATAATATTTCTTTATATTTAGTATTTTTAGCTTTACTTAATATTATTAAATAAATTAACATTATATAGTATTCTTAAATCTCTTAATAAAGAACTTAATATTTAAATTTTACTGTATTTTTATTATATATATATTATAATTATTAAAATCTAAATTTAAATTTTAAGCTGCTTTTTTCTTTTCTATTAAAATTCTATTTAATTTTTTTAATTTATTCTAACTTTAATAAATATACTGCTAATTCCCATAACTTAACCTAATACTTTAAAATCCCTAATACCTATAATAACCTATTTAAGTTATTTAAATCCCCTTTTTAACTAGTACTCTAAATAGCTAGTATCTATACTAACTTAATACAATATAATAGCTCTTAAAATTAGAAGTTATATTAAGCTCTAGTAATATTCTAAAAGAAAATTTAATTTTTTAAATTAAAATTCGTAATATTTTTAATTAAATTAAATAGTATATTAATTTCTATTTAAATATTAAAAATAATATTAATAATTTAATTTTATTATTTATTATTTCTAATTTTATTATTAAAAAATAAATAATATCTAAAAATAGCTAATATAATCTATTAATTACTATTTAAAAATTATAAATAATATAGTAATAACTTAAATAGATTTTCTTTTTAAAAAAATTTAAAAAAAAATTAATTTTGATTTTTTTAATTAATTTTTTAAATTTTTTAAAAAATTTAAAATTATATTCAATATTATTTATATAATCTAAATATAATAAATTACTAGTAATAAGAGCTTTTTAAAGAATATTTATTATATTAAAATTAATTATAATAGAATAAATATTAAAAAGAAAGTTAATCTTTTAATAATAAAAAATATCTTTTTATATTTTATTATTTAAAATAAGATTACTATTTTAAAGTTATTAACTATAAATAATAAAATTATTAACTATAGATAATAAAGTTAAAATTAGAAAGGTTAAATAGAAGCTTTAAGTAAATAGTAGTAGGTAATAATCTTATTATTTAGCTATTATTTTTTCTAGTATTAGGTATAGTTTTTATTATTTATTCCTACTATTTAAGATTACTATATAACTTTAATTTATCTGATAATATTAAATAACGCTAAAAAAAAAACTAAATAGTATTCTTAAATAGTAAAAATAAAAAGTTAATATTACACTCAGTATCAGAAGAAATAGTAGCTAAGTAAAAAGGTTATTATATACTAGTCTCTGCCTGAAGCTTTAAGTTAACCCTTCTAACTTCAACCCTGCTGTCTACAAATAACAGAGTCAGTTAACAACTCTATTATCTGCAGTTAACAACCTTGCTATCTGCAGCTAACGACGTTAGATAGGATTCCGGCAGAAGGAAAAAAAAGCAGCTTGAAACCCAAACTTGAGCCTTAGCAACTGTAACGTACACAACGAAAATACAGTGAATTTAAATATTAAGTTCCCTTATCGAGAGAAAATAAACATCTTTATATTTAAGGTTATTAAGTGGTTATATAAGCTATCTAATATTCTATGCTTTTAAGACAGCTATAAATAGTTAAATATAATATGTTCCACTTCGCTCCAGCTGCTTTTATATTTCCAGTTATAGTAGCCTTGTTAATAGCTTCTTGGGGTTGACCTTCCGTATCTTTTGGCATTGCTGGTCTTAAATCTTTAACTAGATTTTTATTTAGATCATTGTGTCGCGAGATATCGCGGGATTGTTCCGTTTACGTGATGGTGATGTGGAGGGTATGTTCGCGTTGTGGGTCGTGGTGGTTTGGGGTGGCGGTTTGGCGGGGTCGGATGTCACTTAGCCTAAATATGGGTTTGGATGATCAGGAGGGGGGAAGTAACCCCAACATGCGGGCTGAAAATCTTGCCCAGTGGAGCACTCCCCCAAACCTCAATATCAGAGTATTAACTTACCTGGGGCGGGCAGTAAATCCCCTGTCACTCAGTCTCATAGACTACGTGGTGCAATAGATGGCGGTAAGCCTTGGACTTATATAAACCGAACGTGTCGCCGTATCCTTCCCGCGCCTTCCTACTGACATCTTCAACCCACACATTATCCCTAGACATATCGCAATTATGACAGCCACAGCCACAGCCTTCCAAAACCCTGTCATCCCGGGCTTCAACCCAGACCCGACCATGGCCGTAGTACATACCGCGGACTCGACAACCTACTTCCTCAGCACGTCGACCTTTGAATTCTTTCCCGGATGCGCCATTTACTCATCCACTGACCTCATTAACTGGACTCTGATTGGTCACGCTTTAACTCGGCGTAGTCAAATCGAAATGCGCACCGTTGAGCCAGGCGCAGGTAGCTGGGCGAGTACGCTGAGATACCGTCCCAAGGATGGAAAGAATGGTCAGGGGAGGTTTTATCTGAGCAACGGTGTATTTCAGCGATATCGACCAAGCACGGATGTAAGTCTGCTGAACCTGCGATTGACCGATCAAGTCGAGCGTTAATAAAACTGAACGTTGGGGTTCATTGATATACGCGGACGACGGAACTGATACAGTCACAGGAACGTATCTTTCCTCGTGGATTTTATGTTTATACGGATAATATTTGGGATTCAAATGCGTGGTCAGACCCGGTTTACTTTGACAACCCCGGCTTCGATCAGGATGTCAGTGGCAACGTTGTGGGCTGAGACATTTTCTTCATGCTAATTCCTCCCAGCTCTTCTGGGATGATGACACATCCAAGGTCTACTTATCTACGACAACTCGACTTGCTAACAGAGATTCAAACTCGAAACTGAAGGACTTTGCAATTCATATTAGCGAAATTGAAATCTCCACGGGCCGAACTCTTACACCTCCAATCGTGATCCGTGAGTCACCGCATGGCATTGCGGAGGGATCACACCTATTCAAGAGAGGTAAGCACTACTATTTGATTACGGCAGAAGGTGGAACCGAGGCAGGACATCAAGAGTGGGTTTTCCGGAGCACAGAAGGCCCCTACGGTCCTTGGGAAAGCCAGGGGAGGCCAATTTGGTATAACGGCCCGGAGGAGGAAGTACAACGTACAGGCCATGCAGATATTTTTGAAGACGGGGAGGGGAAGTGGTGGGCTGTATTCCTGGGTGTTCGACCCGTAAAAATCGAAGGCAGGGGGTATCTAGAGCCTCAACTTGGACGGGAGACATACTTGACCAAGGTTGATTGGGTGGATGGTTGGCCAATTTTCAACGACGGCAAAATTATCACAATGCAAACCCAAGGCCGGAAGCCTGTCACACAACTACTGGCGCAGTCGAAAAAGGGAAACATCAAGTGGAAAGCGGCTCTGGATCTAGATGATCTAGAATTGGGTTGGTACCAGAAACGTGCGAAAAAAAACCACTACCCCTCATCAAGGCCAGTGAGCTCATAGTCCAGCACAGATACTCCATTGAAGAAGTCCTACTCCTTCACGGAACGGTCAGGCCACCTACGGCTCTACGGAAATTGCTATGACCTTTCATCGCCAGAAGCCCCAGCCATGTTATTGAGAAAGCAGACATCATTCGGCGAGACTTTCCATGCCAAAATGGAATTCGACCCAACGCACTCTGGCTACGAAGCTGGTGTGACTGTTTGGTGGAGTCAGTTTTCCCACGCTACTATTGGGGTCACCCTCGTCGAACTACCTAACGGGAAGTGGGCGAGAAGTGTGGTCTTCAGACAGCCAATGGGGGTTGTTAGTGCAATCAAAACCATCCAGCCTTTGATCGGGTCAAGCATTAGTGAGACATCGGCAGAGGTGCCAGTTCAGACCACGTTGCAGATTGAGGCACAGCCGACAAGCTACAGGTTAACGATATCATTCGGAATTGTGAATGAGGGATTCACTTTTCCAACCAGCGACCTGACGGTCTTTCCACGCGTAGGAAGCGTCTTTTGTGGAGCATTGTTCGGAATGTACTCTTTTGGCAAGGGTGAGCCTGCGTTGGACCCTGCTGATTTTTCGGACATCTTCATAATTGACAATGGAGAGAGCTCTGGGTAAAAAGAACCATAGGGCTCCGTGTTGAGATAGCATTTGTAGGTATTACGCAATTCCACTGACACCAAAATGAAGGCTTGGAAATGAACCGAATCCTAGGTCCAACACACAGGTGCACAATTTACCGATAACTGTCTCGTCTCTGCTTATCGCTTGAACTGCACACTCAAAGACTCCAGTTGACAAAATATCAATTCAAGTTGGGACTAAACTGGTTGTCTACCTAAATGTAATTGAGTACCAATATGACGTATAGCGGATCACAAAGCATCCATATATTTATGGATAAATTCATTAACGCTCCCGAGAGAGTCAAGAGCAATATTGTTCATATAATGAGAGGTCTGATCACCGGATTGTGCGACTTTGAGAATTGTCATACTGACCCAACACATCTCCACTGCGTGCTTTGCGAACCCTGGGCATGACTCGTAGTCGTTCCCGTAGTTTGTCAAAACCGCATCCCACAGAATTTTCCACCGCCTGCAGGCACGAAGAAGTGCCTTAGAGGCAATGGGGACAAGGCAGTTCGTTCTTGCTATGACTACTGTCGTGTTGAGGGCTACAAAAAATCAGTGGGACTTCTGGTATCAATTAATGGGCAGCAACCCACCGCTAATGATCATGGTTAAGGTCTCAGGTGTAACCCGTTTGTACTGTTCATCATTTGGACCAGGCCAGAAGTCCTGTAGCAGAAATTGGAGAGAACTTGCTAACGGTGGAGGAGGTGGTCCAGAGACTTCTGACAACAGCTGCTCAAAAGCCTGGGAATTTTCCGCCTCAAATAGTTCTTTTGTGCAAGGCATATCGCCAACCATTTCGCACATGTATATTTGCGTGTGATTATTGAAAGGACCAACCATGAAGGTGTTGTTGAGTTGGGTCCAATGTGCGAGTCTATTATTTTGATTAGCGAGCAATACTCCCACCGAAGTTGAACAATTTACCGGATTCGAAGTTCTTCGTTGATGAACTCCTCCCAAGTAGAGGCTGTGTACTCAGATACAGGTCGTGAGTGCTTGGCTCGCAGGACTCCGGACACACGAATGGCAGCGTGTAGGCGAGGGTATCGTTCAGTTTGTATACGGCGGCGAACACGCCGATCATTCTTGCTGTTCTGAAGGACTGAGATGGTCAAAGCCGCCTGCAGAATTTGTATATCCGCCGTTGAAGCGCCGTTTTCGCCAAACGATAGCAAAAATCCTTGCATGTCTGGGTGATTGAAAATAAATTCCTCCGCGACTTCAAAGAAACCACGTGCTGAGATCGCATCATCGATAGGTGCAGAGTATAGTGAACCGAAGAGAAACACTGCCAGAATCAACGGCAGCGAAGCTTCTTCACAGTTGAATGTTGGAGGATGCAGAATGGCATGATATTGGTGTAAGTGACGAAAGTAACCCCATACGAAATGTTCAAGATTTTCTGCTGTGAAGACAGTCTGTGCGAGCGGAGCATTGAAATCTCCCTCGTCAATGATTCCGGATCGTGTCATAGCCTGGTGGGTATTGGATAGCTGAATGATCAATTCCTCCATTCGAGAGCGTAGAAGTGTTGATGGTTGTGAAGAGTGATCATCATTCAAGAGATATTCATCTTCAAGACCCAAGCCAAGATCTGGATCAACACTGATCGATCCAACGGAGGGGCTCCAGGGAATCACGTCTTCTTCCGACGTCATGTTTGACCCGCCACGATTCACGTGCAGAGGGAGCGCCATGTTCCAGGGAGCTCCAAAGCTAGAGTCCCCTGGGTTGAGGTGGCGGCTCACAGTCTCCGATGTACCGAATACAGAAGGGGTTGTCATGGCCAGCAGGAATGTGGGCCGAGCCGAAGTTGATTTATTGGCCAGGCCCGAGGAAGAAACCTCAGAAGATTCAACTCGCAGGTATGTGCAGTTGGCGCCAGAAGTGACACATCGCGAGCATGGTGTATCTAAGCTGCATGAAACCTTTTGTCGGGAACATCGGTCACAGGCGCTAGGTTTTTTACCGCGCTTTTCCATTGAAAAGGCAATCGTTTGGTCAGTTTGACCATCATTGGTGCAACTTTTTAGGTGTCGACGAGCCACATCACTATAGTGGAATTAGTAGCCGATAAGGATATAAGATATAGCCCAGAATAGGAGCCGTACATTCTTACAAATGCCTTGGAACAAGTAGGGCACTGAATTAATCGCCGATTGGTGTCTACCAAGTGTTAGAATCTCCAAAGGTAACGAGAGGGGGGAGGGAGCATGGCATCCATACGTGTCGCCTCATGCCGACGCAAATGGCTGATTCTGGCATAAGTCTTGTCACACGTCGAGCACTGTAAGCGGGATGGGGCCGCTGTCGCTGATGTATCTGGCATGTTAGATGCTGGCTCGGTGGTAGCTTTCCCCCATGGGTTTCTACTGACAGAATGAGGATGTGGCTCCTTTGCCGGCCTGTGGGTTTTTGTCCCTGGAACGTGGGTCTTTTGCCGAAATGTGGGTGCTCTGCCGAAGCATGGGTGCTGTGCCGAGCGATGGGTCCTGTGCCGAGATTGGATATGATGCCTGTCTGTGGGTGGGTGTGTACAGAATAGAGGTGGCGTGGAGGACACGTTCGCCTGATCAAGGCTGGCCCACATCAGCCGAAATCGGCAGACTAGATGCCCGTTTCGTAAGAACACACCAGGGTCGAACTAGTTGCACCGGGGCCAGGGTGGCATGTAAGCCATGAGTTTCTCACAGGGGTTGGTGTTTGAAGTGATGTTAGCTTTGACTCGCCAGACTAGGGCGTGAATTTGGGCGCCTTTTCTCAGTCGAGAAGCAATTGTGACAAGGCAAGAGCATTAAATTCTATGAAAGAAATTGCTAAGAAATTTATAAGAATTAATATTAATATAATTTTTTTAATAAAACTATATATAAATAGTTTAAATATTTGAACATAACTTAGATATTCTAGTAATATTCTACTATTTTTATATTTTCCTTTAATAAGTTGATCTATAGGGTAGCTATATCTCCAGCATATATAGATAAGCCTGGTGTGCCTAATTTAACTCCTTTGCTTATATATATCAAAGCTAACATTCTTCAGAGTCATTAGTAGTTAAAATAATCAACTACTCAAGACTAACTTCGATCTCTCTTATTAGATAGAAGCGAAGATGTTCTCTTCTCTAAATTCCACCTACGCTTATGCTCTAACTTTATCTATCTCGATATTCTGTACATCTAAGGACTACAGCAAATCATTCCCTCATTTGGATTTAGCGAGCATTCAGCGCTTCTTGAAATTAGTAAAGCGAAGAAAGGCATGTCCCTAGCTTTTACTAAGCGTTAATGAGAGTGCTACGGCGGGTGTAGGTTAAAGGTCCGTAAACGTTTAACTAATCCAGTGGCACGCCTTTCTGCTGGACCATCCGGGATGTGACAGCCAAGAAACAGCGAACTTCGAAGCAGGATACAATACGTCACCGTTCGACTTCCCCGCAAAACTGCCCCGCACAATGTCACAAGACTTTGTGGGGGTGGCGCTTGTCAGTGGTATGCAACTAGGCTAATATTCAGGAAAATGATGGATAGCGTACGGCACATTCGATCAAGATGATAGGGATCAATACGATGTAGAGCCCAATCATGATGATGTTATGGATCAAGGATGTCTCCGGCCCCCTCTTTTCTAAAGGGGGGTTTCTAGTCATCTGACCAAGGCTAGGAGATCTGTGTATCAGAGTTTTTGATGCAAATTCGGGTCTTATGTCGTCACACCAGGGGTCAATCCAACAGAAAAAATAACCCGGAGAAGCTTGTGGAAACATGTTAGTGGGCACTATTAGTGATGCCGAGGAAGAGCATCTACGTTTATGGTAAAATCACCTATGGATGATGGGGAAACTACTTTCCACGAACGAAAATCATTCCATGAACACATGTTATCGGTATTAGATGTGCCGAGAAATATGCCTCGCTGGGAATACACGACCGATACCTGAGGAGGGTTAGACAATGTATTTATATCTGGCATCCGGCGGCTGGATTTTTGAAATGATGACCTTTCTTATACGATTTTTTTCTTGCCTTCTATGCCACTTTAAATCGCCTAAACTAAGCTACAATGTCTTGGTTGACCTTCCATTCATATCGGTCTTTAACCTTCCTACTGGCCTTAGGACAAGCTATCTGTCTCAGGCAAATGGTGCTCGCAGCTTGCTCCATACCCAAAATTGCTCTCATCAGTCCGTACGAATGTCCAGATATTGGGTGGACAGTTCATGGTTCCATTGCCTTCGCAGTTGATGTTCAAGATACAACGTCCGTCAGCAAGGTTGAATTTTTCGTGGACGATGAGTCTGTTTACACCGATACCGACTATCCTTGGGGTTTTCTTTGGAATACCCGCGACCTCGATACTGGCAACTATGAGCTGAGAGCCATAGTTACTAACTCATGCGGAGGGTACGCGGCTATGTCTCAGACGGTGACTGTGGCTGCTCCCCTCATCAAAGCCGAAGTAAATGGATTGGTCATTACTTCAGGCTTACTACCAACTATCAAACCAGCCATTGAGGGAATCAATTTACGTGATACCTCTGTCACTGTCGGACCAGATAATATATACTACCTTTCCGGCACTGGAGCCGATAACGATGCATGGATCCATAATGAGGGAATTAATCTTTGGAAGTCTACTGATTTGAAGATCTGGACATACGTCGGGCTCATCTGGAGCTTTGAACGCGACGGTTATGAAGATGAGAAGACGTGGTGGTGGTACAAAGACATTAGGCTCTTTCGTGCAATTTGGGCACCCGAGTTTCAGTACATCAACCGCAACTTCTACATTACATATTCGCTGCAGTCAAAGGGCTCAAGGCTGCTAAAATCAACCACTGGAAAACCGGAAGGCCCCTACGAGCTAGCAGCTGGAGATGAGGTCAACCTATTTAACAACATTGACGGAGGATTATTCACTTCATCCACCGACTCAAGATCTGGATATCTATGTTACGAGAACGGGAATATCGTGAAACTTAATACTGGCTGGAACGCAACAACGGGAGCAGTGACGCGATTAAACGTGGGGGATGAGGGCTGTTTCGTTTTTCACTGGAAGAGCAAATACTATCTGTCGGTCGCCAAATTCATGACTCCTGGCGGACGCTACAGCAGCTACGTTGGTATTTCGGACTGGCCCACAGGTCCATATTCCCAGTTCCACGAGGCTATTCCCTGTGGCGGTCATAACACTTTCTTCGTCGACAAATGTGGCACACTGTGGGGTACTTTCTTTGGAAACGACGCGCAAGCACCCTGGCGAGAGCAGCCAGCGATTGTCAAGATGGCCACTCATTCCAATGGAACGTTGTATCCCGATCCAGATCAAACCGTCGAGGTGTGTTAGTGGAAGAGGGAGTTGAACTGGTTAGTCCAAGGGGGTACCAAAACCCAAGGGGATCAGATAAGGTGGTTTGTTTGGATGGTGGTGATCGACAGCGTCCAGAAAGGTTTCATACAAGTGTGAAGGACCAGGATCGGCTTTTATAGTGTACGTGGAATCACGGTTGATAGTGATTTAACGGCAAACTGATTTCTTCTCGTTATACCCTTTCTTCTGTTGTTGATCTATTGTTGGTTTTTTAACTGTTGAGCCTCTGGTACCTCCTCCGGGTGCGTGTACTACTGGAGCCCCATAAACTCTTGATAGCCTTTGATCTAATCTCCTGCGTCCCTCTGTCTTCTCATCGGAAACACCACAGAGCGACTATGGGAAGCAGGTACTCCATAAACACCTCAGCCCCTGCACCCTCGCATTTCCTTGCCACAGTATTCACCTCCTTCTACACCGAAACCCACTCATCATAGTCAATGTACTGTCCATGGGGGCTGTACCTCCACTTCTGGAATGTGGCAATACCGCCTTCAGGACAGTCGTCGCCCTGGCCCACCCCATTACAAGTCGCGTAGATTCCCACAATGCTCCCGACGAAATTGCCCGGACCACCGCTCACGTGCGATGATGACACGGTACCCATGTTGATGACGTCTCCGTCGGTCGACGAGGCTGTAAACAAATACGAGTAGGGGTCCTTGGCCTCAATGTGCAGGGCCATTGGCCTGCCAATCCACTTGGTGGGCACGACGATGAGTTTGTCCGCAGGAGTAGACCGGCCGAGGTCTTCGACGTGAAGGCGGAGGTATAGCTGCGGCGCGTCATCAGAGTCGCCTCTAAGGAGAACGAGGCCTAGTTCGATATGGTTAAATTGGGTGAGGAAGACGGTGGCGCCGGCCTCCTGGCCGATCCCTTGGGGGGAGAAGAGGTTGATGTCGATGCTGTATTTGAAAAGAGTGTGTGTCTGTCGGCGGCCAATCATAGAGAGGCCACGTCTGCCAGTGAGGGCTAGATCATCAGAGGTAACATCCCCAGTCAGATTTGCGCGGCTCGGAACCACTTGTAGGCCATTAGACGTCGTGGTGAAAGCGCCTTCGCGGGGCACACGCCAGTAGATGAAGTGCATAGGAATGGACGAGCCCTGCTTGAAGGTGATCTTGTCCGGGTCTCCATTAAAGGCGCCTTCGCCAGGGACGTTACGCGACCTGGGCGGCAACGGCCAGCCAGTCATGTTGCCTCTCACGGGCTCGAGGATGGGCCATTCACCCTCGATCCACGTCGCAGGGAAAAGGAACCCCTCGCGACCCATTGGGTAGTACTTGACGTCGGTGCCACTGCGTCTGCCGAGACAGAGACCCCACCAGTTACCGTTCGTATCGTTAAAGAGGTCTGCGTGGCCGACCGCCTGGATATACTCGTCCGTACCGCGATTCGTAAGGAGGGGGTTGTGCTCGTAGGCTTCATAGGGGCCCTCGATATCTGTAGCACGGGCGATTATTGCGGAGTGCTGGAGATCTGTGCCGCCCTCGGCGATGAGGAGGTAATAGTAACCATCTTTCTTGTAGATGTGAGGGCCTTCGTCATAACCTAGGCTAGTACCTGCCCAGACACGCTGAAAGCTGGCGAGGGCACCGGTTGAAAGGTTGATTTGGGACAGGTCGATACCAGCTCCGGCTGAATACACCTTGTCATCATCATCCCAAAAGAGGTCGGGGTCGATTCTAGCTCTGCTGTATATGGCGAGGTTTCCCCAGGCCGCGTCGTTGTAGATATCCTTTGTACGGAATAGCGTGCCAAGTCTGCCTTGGGGCCCACCCTGGTAGATGTTGATGAGGAAAAACTCGCCGTCGTGGTAGCGCAGCGTAGGCGCCCAAAAGCCATTGGTCTGACCGGTTGTGCCCCAGCTGACGTCTGGCAGCTGGGACTCCCGGTTCCACGCTTGGCTGATGATCTTCCAGTTAATCAGGTCCTTAGAGGCATAGATAGGATTTCCGGGGAAGGAGATGAAGGTGGATGTGGCACAGTAGAAGACATCTTCGGCTCCGATGCACGACGGGTCGGCGTGTGCGCCTGGGAGAACGGGGTTGAAGAAAGTCGAGTTCTCCGACTGAGCGAGGCATGGGGAGAGCCCTGCCAAGGTAGTAATGCCTAAGACAAGAGTGATGGTCTTCATCTTTGTCCAAATCTTACTTCCTGGGTTTGGTGAGACCCCAAAATATTGTCTCTTGATCAGCGGAGACCTGGAGTTTTATAACTACCAGCTTTGTCCTTGTTCTATCGGTTAGTCACTCCTAGGGTTGTCTTGGGCCGATCATCACGAGACGACAGAGTGTGGGGGGTGAGGAGATAAAGAGTACTTACTATCCCTCTATCGGCAGATACTCCTAAAAAAGGAATCCTCGTTATTGGGACGGCATATTTGTAGAGAACTATTCACGTTCACTTGTATCGAACGTACAGGATACTGTTGACGTGGTAATGCGTGCCATTGGTGTTTATGATAGTACATTTGATGGTGTAGACTCTGATTGCTATTCTTGCAATATGTGTGAACTCTGGTCGTCGTTAGTATCATTCGTCACCACTGTCATCAAATACCTATGTCGTTTGCAGTAGAAGGGGCCGGTGGCTAGTTAACACCCGCGGCAAACAATATTGATACATGAAAGTACCAGGACTAGAACGATAGCCAAGGGGCAACGAACAGAGTTTAAACTGGGCTCAATTGGCCGGGCCAGGTTCTAGAGTTTAGGCTGAAAGGAGGGTTTTCAATGTGCACGATCACGACGTTGACGATGTTTTGCTGCATAGGCGAGATGAGAATCCTCTCCTATGCGGAGACATGTGAGCTATGGTATGCCAAACTTGTCCACCGTGGCTTCCTCCGGTCTCCGATCAGGGCTCCTCATATAGGATATTAAGAGCATAGTAGAGCACAGCAGAGCACAGCAGAAACTTGGCATTTATCTCGATCCTCTATGGTGTATACATGCTTGAAGAGCCAGAAGAGCCCACCTGCTAGTGCAGTGTACCAGGATCTCCACTGCCAGGCACTTTTGTGAATACAACGGTTGCTCCCGCTGGTCCTCCGATCTGTACATTGAATGTGGGGCAATCTGGGCCTTCATCCGGTGCGGCAAAATCGGATAGAAGGCGTCGCCGTTTTTACCGTTACCTGCAGTGCGGGGAAACCCAAAGAGGCTTGAGGACGCAGACCTACCAGCGCAGTTCGGTGTTCACAGAGTTGTGGCCGCTGCCTATATGTTTCATTGCAATCAAGTAATCATATTACCTTCTCTTCTTATCTTTCTCTGCCGTCGCTAGTATCTTTGCCAACTTATCCATGCCAAACGATTTCCAGCATATCGTGTCTGCAAACCACTCTCCCAAGTACAATGTAATCCATACTTTTGTTGACATTCCACCAAACCACCACCAATCTGGCCGTCCCATCCAGCTGCGAAGGATCAAATACACCTCTCTGGTAAGAGCTTTTTCTACCAAGGTCCTAGCGTACGCACCCGTATCCATTGTGCCGTTGTCTTGACTATATGACTGTCGCCGATCAAACAAGTCCTTGACGCACATATATAGAGAACCTGAAGGAAGCTCCCTGTGACTGTTTTGCGCAATCTGGCTGCGAACTGTACCTGTCATGCAAACCATAACGCGGACCTCAAAAGGTCGGAGTTCCAGGCGGAGACAGCGAGAATAAGAAGCCACGGCGGCTTTGCTCGCACAGTAGGCACTTCCAAATACATACGGCGTTACAGCAGCCAGAGATGCAATGTTAATGATCAGGCCCTTGGCGGCAATCAATTGATCCACAAACATTTTACACATAGCCATGAGTCCAAAGACATTCGTTTCAAAGGTCTGGCGCACTTCCGGGATAGAGAGATCTGTTGCTGGGTGCGTATGTGTACGTCCTCTTGGAGTCTGTCAGCATGACACAGCTAAATGAAGTCCACAATATCTCACGCATTGTTTACAAGAATGTCCAACTTTCCGTCCGTGATCACACCAGCTTCCTTGTGGCAAGCCGCGATGCTCACTGGGTCGGTGACGTCTAGCTGGAGGGTGCTCATCCCCATCTCAGCGAGATCTGAGAGTAATGATAAATTTCGAGCTGTGGCGATGACGTGAAGGCCTGGAGCGTGTTAGCCTTTTAGCTATCCCATGTCCTTGGTTAGCATCTCGATTTTGAGGTTCGTACCTTTCTTATGAAATTCCAAACACAGTGCATGACCAATGCCTCCAGGGGAGCAGCTGTTGGGTGCTGCATTAGTCGTGTCGACCTCTTGGGTCTCTTGTCAAACTTACCCTGTAACAAGGACTGACTTTCGTCTAACTTGAGAACGCATCCTGTTCCTATCTTATCACTTCAAAGGGTAGTGGTCCATGATGATGGGCAGTTTTCCGAATATTTATGTTCTCGCCCCTAATATCTTTGTCGTGTCCCGCAAAACTAATACTTAACTACCCCACCAGGAACTGTGGGTCTCAGCAGGTACAAATGCGGTATCCGCGGAGTGCGGTCGGAGGACAGTGCGGCTTCCGTGCAGTGTGTTCCGTAAGCACAGCCCGCATATTCAATGCGCTTGCCTCGGCACTCGTGGCCCAGTTAAAGACTTAATCTGGCTCTGCCCCTATTCCAGGGCTCCGAGGCTCCGAGCTCCGAACTCCGTATTCCGTAGTCCGAAGGTATGAGTGTCTCTTAGTCCCTGAAAGTATTGCCATCAACACTTAGGAAACATCGGCTAACTTTCGCTGGAAGAGGCCACTTCCACAGCGGACGTCTGTGGAAGAAATGCGTCGAGGAGAAGACAATTGGCTATGCCCCCATCTTCGGTGAGCTTAATAGCAGCTGAACAAGGGCGTGCCTGAATAGGAAGATCAGCTAGTAGACTCAGAATCTTGCGAGCGAAGTGGCTGATGCAAGTTCGTTTTGGAGCACAATGGAGAGTTGGCAAAGGATACTCGGGTGCTGACCGGATTTGAAAGGATCCCTAAGCGATCCCCCACCCGCTGGACTCGAACCTGTCGATGTCAAAGGTATGCTGACGCCAGTTCCATTTTTCTGATTTCGCCCCACTGAATTCGTTCCAAGGGTTTGGTACGTGGGGAATGCAATTTTCGTGCTTGAGAATCCGAGCACCGAGCACCGAGCACCGAGCACCGGGATAGTTTTCGCTACTCTGTCCTTATCCGTGGCTGAAACGCCAATTACTTAGTGGTGGTTACCGGTCCCCGCTTGATGACAAGACCGTGGCGTGTGTGCAAGAAGGAATACGCACCTAGAGGAACTAATTGAGACTGCTGAGGCTCCTGGGGCCCCTGAGTTGCCTTGGTATCTCTGCAGCGTCCTAGTATATTGCAAATTGAAGTACATATTGGATCCGATACGGTCAATTCGATCAGGGAATAAAGATTAATGCAGTGGAGCCTAAAGATAATGATGATATTGATGTCTGATGATGATCATCTCTCCGTTCCTTCCGGACTCCTCTGTCCTCATGAGGGGTTTTTAGGTCAATCTCACACCCTATGACTAAGACAGGATATTGATGTATCAGAGGATCCGGGCCGTATTCCCCCCCCCGAGGGTCAATCCAACAGAAGTCAAACCCCAAGGGCAAGGGGATATCACAATAGTACGGCTAGGTTCAGGAAGTTAAACCTTAGGAGTAAGGGGCCATGGCAATACTACGGGAAGGTTTAAGATCTAAAATTGTTAAAGGTTTAGGAAGCCAAACTCCCAGGGGCTACCAACAAGGGGCTCTCTGAACTCTACCGTAAAGTTCAAGGTCCAAACCCTTGATGGGGTTAATGTGGGAATGCTGGTCCTTTCACTGGCAAAGCATAACAAAAAAGAAAACGAAAGAAAACGTCACTCTCACAAGCCTAATAATTATCTGCTTTTACCTTATCCGGACGGCAACTTAACAATCAGAACGACGGATGATGAAACACAACCAGTATTCTGTCCCCCTGCTTCCAGCGCCGGCGTCGAAGGGCCGGGAGAACCCAACAGCATGGCTAGATGGCCTCCACGGAGTTGCTGCGCTTGTTATTTGCTTGGATTCTTACATTGAACCCTACTTCTCCCAGCCATTTGATGGGTACTACAGCCCCCCGGTCCAGAATAATGGCCACATCGTCTAGCTGCCCCCAATCTGCATTATCTTTGCTTTTTATACGATACGATGGTCTTCCTTATCGTCCCTGGATTCTGTCTCTCCTGCATGGCAGTGACATTACCCAAGACACGTCATCTAGACCAGTTAATTGCACTCGCTTCACAGTTTACAGCATACGTTGGGTGGTACCGAGGGACCTCGCAGGACTTACCCGGCCCTCTGGATGGGCTGATGACACAAGTAAGCTATCCGTAGACATACTTAACGTCAAGTTCAACCCTATAAATAAGTCACCGTAGCTTCAGTCCTTGAATCCTCGCTGACAGATGGAGCCCCTGTGTGTGCGGCAGGCTACAACGCCCAGTTCTGGACACTTCCTCTGGAGTACGGGGGGATCTTTTGTAATTTCTGTCCTCCATCTGGTGCTGCCAACAGCAGAGAAACAAGCACGCCGGCCTATCATTTTCACCATCATGCTGTATATTTTTTTTATTTCTAGGCAGCTGGGACGTCTTTTTCTTCCTTGGTGGCGCCTTTGTTGCCGAAGATTTTGCCAACGATTGCGAAAAGCAACATGACCTCTCTTTGCCGTCATACGCACGCTGGAAAAGGTACCGAAGGCTTAACTTAGACACCTGGTTCTAGCTTTCTTCTTTTCAATGGCACTTTATCTAGCATGTCTGCCCCGTAACTTCCATTCGACTCCTGGATACATATTTCTGGCAGAGCTCGAACCCCAGGTTTATCCCTTAGGTGACAGCATTGGACAGTTCTGGAGATCAATTCGCACAGTTCTTCTCGTCTACTGGATCCAAAAAAGCTCTCGATTACAGCGACCATTCACGACGCGACTCGCTCAGTATTTTGGCCGGATCTCTTTCCCACTCTTTGCTATTCACATGCTTGTGTTCGGCATATTTCGTCGTCGGCTGTTTGTATCCATCCGGAGGCTGGTTCTCCTTTTGCTTCCGACAGGTCATTTCTGGTTACTTCGATGATCTTGGGTCCGCTGTTGATGTGGTTGTCTGAATTGTTCCATGACAATGTCGATGTAAGATCAAGGAATTTTGCAAGGTTGATATCGAGTTCTGAGAAAAGTTGAGAAGCTAGTGTGAAAGCGGAATATGTGTGTTTAACATCTCTGTCGCTTGATGTGGTGCCAAATTAATCTTAAACTTGTCTCTGGGCTGCCGAAGTACATCGGGGGGAAACCTTGAACAAGATTCTGCATTCAGCTGTTTGGTATTAAAGAGGAGCTATCACATGTATCAGTGTATCAGGGATATCACATGTATCGGGATATCGGATTTCTGCGGTTGTGACGGAAGTGAAGCTTTCCTTCTGTCATCATAGGCGTCCATCGCCACTTGCCTCGTCACCGGCCTCATCATCAGATAAGCCCTAGGCCTAGCTTTTCCTTGATTTTATCAATAGCTAGTTGAAGCCAAAGACTCCGACGGATCCGGAGCCTCTCGGCTGTCCGAGGTCATCCGAGGTCATCATCAGTCTCTTCGTCTATAAGACTGACCCAAAGACCCTCATTAGATAGGAAGAATATCAAGAGCTTCTCGCACACATGATCATATCCATCTGCTAGATGCAACAGGAGCACAATGTTATGCTAGTGAAGCCGTTACAATTTGTGGTTCGGTCACATACTGCGCCGTCCTTTCTCTTCCAGCACTGTTGTTTATTCACTATGCCTGGAACAACACATGGATCCGACAAGTGATTTAGAAGTTATTGACCTTATATTGACCTTAATTCTACTGCTTGCATGGCTGCTTGACCAGTGAACTATTAATCATCTTTAGGTATAATACCCCTATCTATTGCGTCTTGAACTGCGGGAAAGACGGCTATAGGAATGTTGCTCTGTTGTGTCAAAATGGATGGCAGAGAAATTCGCGCTAATACCTGGACTTTTTTTCCTCTCCTTGGACTGAATGCACGGATGAAATAGGAACTAGAATAGTCAATCGCTGAGCCCTCACGCTCGTTCTCATGTACCCTCGCAGATCAGGAGCCCGTGATCTCCAAGCTTTTGTCATTGGCCGGAGTTGTCACATTCAAATGCGGCTCGAACAGGTCTTCCACTTCGTCGCAGAGCCAGCGACCGGGTTCCATAGCCTTCTGGTCGAGAATCGAAACCTCTTTTCTGCCGACTAGTCTCTCGGCGAGCTCGGTAAGCAGAACATTACTGTGAGTGGTTCAGCCTCTGTCATACACGGCGTGCTGCTCTTCTATCTACATACGTATTAGAGTTGAACCTCTGCGAGACATGAAACATCCACTATTCCCCTCGCCGCCCTGCTGCCGACCTACTACGCTTGGAAACCCACTTTCTGAGAGTGGCTGAGCATCCCACAACGTGTATACATCCCAGTTCATATATATCCCATCGTATTCATGAATAACCTCGGTACGATTAAAGTCAGAGTTGTGCTCAAGTCCTTGGAGACTGATACCGCTTGAATTTGTATTTGATGGCGGACTGGCCGGTTTCGCCATGACCTTGAGGAGGACAAAGACCGGATGAACCCATTTGCTCGCTCCTATTGTTGTACCTTGGGTTGCCCGAGGCAGGGCTTCTGCAGAAGCGTCGGTGTGGATATAGATAGCCTCGGGATGGGGGTGGGTGGGCGGGAGCAGAATAGACCGATATAAAATGGCTCAGTCGAAATTGAATGTCTCCAGAACTGGGCACGACTTGGACACAATGAACTATGTTCTTAATTGGTTACCTGCTGTCGGCAGAAAAGCTCGGAGGAGTCCATATGGCCTTAGATCCAAGAGTTTTATCTCGAATCGACGAGTGAAAGACGAGGCAGGGCGAGAAGAACAACGCCGAGATTACTACCGCAGCCCATCAAGAGAACCGGATGCCCAACGCCATAGAGAATAATATGGAGTTTTGGTGTTTTGAAAGTCGATGGACCTTCGGATCACGCCAGCTGTGTGTTGATATGCTGGATTGTGTTAGACGTGGTACTCTCAAGGGCATGACACAAGATCTGGCCCACCCTTGATTGTGGCTTATCAGCGTGACGTCAAGCTGCTGCACAATTTGTGTGAGAGGGTGATATGTGGTGGCGGCGGTCACTTTAAAGAGTCGTCACCGAGAGTGATGACCTTTGGCGACATAGAAGGAGAGAAATATAAATACTCAAGAGTGAGCTCAACTTCTTCTTTCATTGACGCCACTCACATCATCATATCATCATATATACCCGACTCAGCAATAGTCTAGTCTCAATGTTGCCCCAAGTTTGTTTTAAATTACCAAAGACTCGCCAAGTGACATTGTATTGTTAAATAACGTGAATTTAATCTTTGACTGAAAATAAACTGACCCTAGCTACCTGAACCTTCATATGCAGATTCAAAGGGCACTGCTGGCGTTCCTCCTCGCCGCTCCTGGTATAGCGTCCGTGATGCGTCGCTCTGCAGAGGACGCGGCTTCGAAAGAAGTGAGCATCACTCCCTTACCTGTTCAACTACATCATCCATCGCACTAGGTTTCGATTGAAATGAGTACCAATGTGCCTTCCCAGTGCGCTGCGCCATCTGCCGAGGGGTTCGGGGGCCAACTCCTGGTTCCTAACGAAGATGGGTATGAAGGGAGGGTAAACCCATAGATCTTGGACTCCTTGAGAGCACGCCTATGTCCCTGCAACGGGCTTGGCCTGGGTCTTGCCGGGTAGCCGATGGGCGGATGTCTTTAAATCGCTCGAGGCGCATGGCGTCGCTGTCCTGGGAGGCCGAGATGGTAACGTCGAGATCGCGGGCTGCTTGACCAGAGGTAGCAACTCGTATTACACGGTGCGGGCTGGCTTTGGTCGCCATTCTATCGTCAGCATTCAGATTGTCCTCGCTAACGGCAGCATCATCAAAGCCAACAAAGACAGCCACTCTGATCCTAAGGCACTCAAAGGCAGATCCGGGAATTTTGGCATCGTGACGCGCTTCGACCGGGCAGCCTTCCCGGCCGGGAATGTGTGGGGTGGCATCTGCACCACGGAATTGTCCCAGGCCGAAGCCATTACCAACACCATGGTCAACTTCACCGACAACTATGACAAGAACCCAGAGGCGGCCTAGTTGATCAACTGGACCTACAATCCGGCCAGGTCGACCGCCATTCTCGTCCTCAGGTCATCGTCGATACCCCAGCGTGGAGAGACTCCCCGATTCGACGAGGCATTGCAGCCGTTGGAGCCCTTCAATGACTTCATGGTCCAGCCCATCTGCAACATGACCGAGAGTTATCTCCTCCTCTCTAGACTCCGGTGAGTTTTGCGACTCTTTATTGACCTGTGAGGCATATCTAACAGTTCTCGTGGCAACGTCTGGCTCAGCCTGACCTTCACCAACGATGCACGCATCATACGAAAGGCGGCCGAGCTCCACGATAGCTTTCGTTAAGGAGCTGTTGCAGGAGATCCCCGCTGGAGACCTGGGCCCGCAGAACCTCTTTCAGCCTGTGCCCCGGCTCTTCGTCGACAAGGGCATAGCGCGTGGAGGAAGTGTGCTCAGCCTTGACAGCATCAGCGGCAATTCGCTCCTGTGGCTGCTGGTCATGTAGCGCGGGTAGCGAGGGCAATATGGATAATAATACCCAATGTTCTCTTGCAAATCATCCTCATGCGCGATAAATGCCGAGAATTGAGTCAATGGCTTGAGCGGTGGATGCAGACTGTCTTTACATTACTGCAGTTGTAGGCATAAGTTAAGTCCCGGTAAACCCAGCGACAAAGGAGTCAAAAGAGGTTCCTTTTCAACACGCTGATGTACTGCTGGTGGTTAAGTTATACTAATAAGGCAAAAAGAACTAATTCAGCAACACTTTCAAGTCAATAACTCTGTATATTATACTAAGACCATGTCGGCTCTTTTAAATGATAATATCATGATATTTCATGTCACGGTTGACGGAGGATTTTGAGTGTGTGCTGAAGCTCTTGATTTCTAACTAAATGAATTACTGAAGTTGGTCTGTTTTATCCTTCCTTGGATAGCGTCGCATCCATCAGCTGTGACGGGGTCCTCCTCACTATCTGTTTTATCCAAGTCTGATCCTTGGTCAGACAACCTCCGTGTCAGAGCAGCCATAGTGATACGATGTGACATTTCAATAATTATTTAGAAAGAATTAATAAACAGCTTTAAGTTGCGGTGCTTGCCTAAGTATCAAAGCGACTTATTTTGCTTTTTCCTGCGACGGCGTCGACCTGCCTTAACTTATGCCCGCAACCGCAGTAGATTTATCTTCAAGGATACCGGGCATTATTTTTGGCGCCTTACAGGGACGAACTTACAACCCGGTTATCAGAATCACGACGAATTCACTTTTGGTGGGGAAAGGCGGTGACGGAAGAGGAATCTGTCTTCGTCAGACGAACAGGTCCGACTGGTCAGATAGGGTTAGGATCTAGGTTTCCGGAACTGTGGATCCTGCCAACCTAGGTTCAAACTCAACAACCTAGATCCCGGTCTTCCAACGGGATCCCCGGCTTCCAATGGAGTCAACGGACCAAGGGCTGGGTCATCACTAGAAATGGATGTAAATGACCTAGCGATTACGGCCGTGGACAGTTAGTATACACATATAGAATCTCTACCGCTTACGGGGGACCAAGCTGCGACATCCGAGGTCCGAGGTCCGAGAATTGAAGCCGAAGTTTGGAGCCCCGAGCACACGGTTAGGAGTCCAGAGCCAAACCTCAGGTCTGCTAGCACAAGCCAGACAACAGTATTTTGATAACTAGGCAAGTAAGAGACCCAGGTATAACCCAACCTTTGGCCGCATCATCCACATGCTGCCAGACCGCCAAGCGGGCTCGCGCTGCCCATCACAAAGAAGAACAAAAAGCAACAAAGCAGTTAGGGATATCTGGAATAGATTGGTTGTTTGCTTAAACCACTTCCATGTCCATTTTCTAAAACCACACCTAATCCCTTCTTCTCACCTACCTTAGTTTTCATCAAATTCCCTCCGGCATCACAAAAGCTGTTAGCCGACGTCTGGATTGTCACATGATCTCTGAAGCCCACAATCCGGAAGAATGCGTGGCTTGCATGTATACACCTTTCTGGAATGGCGATCCAGAGAGATTCTCCAGCGCACAAGTGGATACAAAGTCCAATATATATCCACCAATAAATCACATGGCACACAGAAAATGCCCCTCGAAGCGGGATTCACTCTTCAGCGCCTTCTGCGTGCTTGATCACGAGTGTTTAAACAGAGGACTCAACGACACTTATGAGCTAGCGGTTGTGCTATCTCCGCACGATTTGAAAGAGAGCTCTCTGGACACACCCGGAGCCCCCGGAAATTCACAAACATGCCCTTCTGAAATACCCACAAGTGAAAATTCAACAGTTTCAAAGTCTGGAAGGGTGTCTCATGAGGCCGAGGCCGGG
This sequence comes from Ilyonectria sp. MPI-CAGE-AT-0026, assembly GCA_020744155.1. Lineage (NCBI taxonomy): Eukaryota > Fungi > Ascomycota > Sordariomycetes > Hypocreales > Nectriaceae > Ilyonectria > Ilyonectria sp. MPI-CAGE-AT-0026. The sequence continues at coordinate 35,925 of JAGPNQ010000054.1, forward strand.
CAATCAAGGTCCGGGATTGTGGAATTTGGATTGGCGAGGCCGGGGGGAAGCGCGGCTTCACGCTTTGTCTATCCCCACCCGATACAAAAGAACAGCTGGGCGGAGCGTAGCGGAGACGGACCGAAAATGAATAGAAGCGAGCCCGGGGTTAGAAATCTGGCTTCGTGGTACCTTGAATCAAGGGCGCAAGATTGGCTACACTGTCCCGAAAGGCTTGAGTTTGAAAGATGGATTTGGACCAAGTTTGAGTCCTCGTTATCCTCGTCATAGGAGGGGCTGATTGATAGGAATTTTCCTCGCTGCTACTGAGATCCTTTATCTTACACGACCGAGCGTACTTGGGGAATTCCATTGTCAGTCACAGATCGTTATCATTCAGTAGCTAGGTTGAAATTATAGTGCAAGGTGCCTGAGTAGGGGAGTCGGGCGCGCTGGCCTGGGAACACGTTATCAACCCACTCGGGGGCAATAACATTTGTTCCTAATTGTGTCTCAAAGTGCGTGTAGTCACTTCCCCTTTGGCCCATGTTAAAAAGTACCACTGGGCTTGAGCGATACCAGTTAGATAGCAGTCTTCAAGGCGATGAACTTGACAAGCCAAGGATGACAGACGAAAAGAGTGGTATAAAAACATCCAATAGGAACTAGGAGAGCCCGAAATACGAGCTTATATGGCTTCACTGGTTGTCTTAGGCTCTTCGCTCTTCCTTGCCAGCACAAGCTGTTCTCCATTTGAATGCTGGCAGAATCGGCCTAGCGGGAGGGCCGAGGGCTTGACAGCCAAGCCGGGGCCACAATGCTACTCCTCCCAGCGAGGGAAGAATGAGTGGCGAGCAAGAACGTTGCTCCTAGTTCCAAAATCTAATATCGAGCAAGGTTCGAGGGTCCCCCGCTGAGCAAGTCCCGAATATCGAATGCAAAATTCATCTCCTGTGATATCTGCCCATCAAATATATCTATCATCGGATATGAGAGCTCGCTCCAGTCCGCAAGGCTGGACAGGATCTCCTCGTTCTCACGCCACTCTACAACACTCTGCGGCAATGGCTGCTGTGGTTGGTGCTCTGGGTTTATCGTCATAGGGTTAGTCCCGTCACAGGTTTTGTCGGAACTTTGCACCTGCGTCTTGTTCCAAGGCCATGCTTTAGTAAACTACTTAAACAGGATATAACGGGACAGGCTGTGAGAACCGCAATGGGCAGATATAGATGCCATACCTCGGTATCCATTGGGTCAGTCTCGGCTGGTGTGCCTAAAAACTCGCGGCTTCGAGCGGGAGGGTCGGAGTTGGGACGAACCCCATACGTCGACGCCGTTTCTGCAGGCTCATCGGCGACAGTGAATGCTTGACGCTGCTGCTGTTGTAGTCCGGTCGTTGATGAATGCTGGACATACTCGCGTGCGATCTGAACGAACCCAGAAGGGTTAGGCCCGAAGAGCTTTCCTCGAGATTTGTAGTCTAGAAGAGCAAAGTAGCCTGACAATACCTCGAGCAGCGCGAGATTTGTCTTGGTCTGGCCGTGTTCTGGGTTGTGAACCACAAAGTCGAACAGGATGAATAGTGCCGCGAGAGGCATTACGCCCAGAATACTGAATGGTCTGCGTGTTAGATGCTATGTACTGATGCAAGGACACGAGACAGATAGATTGCATGAAAACAGTGGGGAAGAATTCTCACAAAACCTGGGTTTGGGGCTCAGGCACTATGCATCGAGTTGATTCAATGATTGCGCGGGCGGCGGTTGTGAGCTCCTTCTTGCTCTCCTCTAGTCCTCGTGTATTTCCCGGGTTCTGTGAGCAAAGGTGAAGATTCAACCTAGCAATGCCTATAACTAGGCTGTAATATGAATAATGAATTAGCAGAGTAGTTGTCATGGCCGCCTGTGACGATAGATGGGAAGTCTGTAGGTCCTCCTCGGGGCGTATGCCGTATGGGATCGATACCCGCCAGTCTTCTAAGCGGTTCCTAACCAATTCAATAGTAGATAGGACGGTATTTACGGGCTTTCGGCTTGCGGTAGCAGTAAAGAGTAGCGAGTAGGCTAGAGACTGGAGTCTCGCCAAACGGATAGAGCAGAGAAAGGAGTCGAATCCAGGCCTGCCGATGGTCGACAGCAGTATTCGTGGTACGGGGCAAGACACATCTTCGTCTGCGATAGACTTCAGATATATTTAGTTATCGTTCCGGCCCCCGAACGTGTCCCCGAACGTCTGGAGACGCCGTTATAGTTTGGGAAATTCGATTGGGAAACTCTTACGGTGCATAGGCGGTTGTGGAAGCAAACGTGCTTTTCGATGACATATACAACCCAGAAAGCCAGCTGACAATGGGTCTGCTCGTCGCTATGACGGATATCCTTGTGATATCGGAGCCGCTGTGCCAGCCGGGAAGTCTCCATCGTCAAAACTTCTTGAAGTTGTATATAGGGCCAGTTCAGCGCAAAGATTGTCTGTGCAAGATGAATTAGTGGGACAACCCAATTCGTATGGTGCATAGGAAAAAAAAGAAGACTGAACTGTGTGATCTGAAATCAGGGCATGGAAGGGTCGGATCAGCCGCACCATAGCAATCAGGGCCTATTCTCGGATGGCAACATCAGCACAAAACAGAAATATCTCCTTGGTATGGGAATTGCATACCTGAAGGTTTAACAGGCTAGCGTTTGGGGTAACAAGGGAGGAAAAAGAGCCCAGGCATACTTGATACAACTCCCAAGATCCGCCCCGGCATGGTTCGAAGTCGCTGGTATTGTGGTGCACTGAACCCAATGCCAAGACTGCGTGGTACAAGGCTGAAAAGGCGGGACACTCAAGCAGGGCGCGTAGATTGCCACGGAAGGCCTTCTCCTCAAAGCTGCTTCGGTCGAGGAAAGGATACATGGGGTGGATGTTTGTGAAATACTCTACCGTGGGATATGTTAGCGATAGCCTGGTACAGTTTGGAGCTGGGTTATTTCGAAAGACTTGCTGAACGGAGAGAGAATACCTTCGATGTACACCTTTATTGCTTTCTGGGATAGGATGGGACGCTCAACAAACTGGTCAAACTTAATGGGCGAAAAGGACGAGCCGGAGTCAATTTGGACCCGGGACATGATACTTGTCTCCAGTGAGTTGATGAGTCCTCTTAGCTTGTCGTGCCCCAGGGCTCTTGATAAAGTTTTGATTTTGTGATCTGAAAAGTAGGCAATACACGAGCTCGCCACTTTTTAGTCTATTAGTACTGATACAACCGGCGTGATACTGGCTAGATCGCAGCCATGGGGGAGGAATAAAAAGCATACCGTGGTGCTGTCCGACCTGATCATGTAGATAGTTGGTAAGTGAGTTGTTTCAAAGATATGAACAGGGGAGAACTGAGTGAGTAAATTGAGAGCATCACCTTGACTATAGAGTGCTGATCTTCAGTCTCATTTGCCGCCGAGTCACCGCCCAGTAAGTCATCGATATGAAGACGATTGTACAACTTGTCTGGGCCCCATTCTTGATGAGGCTCACCGTTACTATCAGCCAGAACACTCACATGACGAGGCCAGGCCGTTGGTATTGTTGAAGGGGAGGAGTCCGGAGCTGGTGATGAGTCGAGTGGCACCGAGTCCGACGGTGATAGGTCTAGCCTTGTCATTTCTGCAGGAGTCCGAGCTGCATTGGCCCATACATGTCAGCCTACCATAACGAAACGGGGAAGCGGAGAACAATAGATCTTCATGGTTAACCGTAGTCCCTGATCTCCGCCGAACGAAGGGGTTGGCTAGGTTGTTAGGTGCCCAGGAATGAGGATGTACCGTGTGGATAAAAGGAGGTAGGCAATGCAGATACACGACTGGATGCCGTCAAGCCGCTCCTCTGCGTGACCTGGCGAACTTTACGTTTGTAGTGGCTGAAACGGCAAGTGTCTCCGCGCTTCTTGAGGGCTTTCAAATTAGCAGTTTGTGAGTGACCGACTTGGCCGGGCGATGCATACGGTGCAATGGGCACATGTTTTCTCTCCCTTCTGGACTATGATCGGGAGTCAGTAAGGACTCGCCCTCAAGGCCCAGGGCATGAACAGAATCTCGAGAGAATAGGGAGCTACTGAGCTAGGGAGCTATTGAGCTAGGTAGGCGAAGGTGTTCCTTACTGATGCACCGAACCTTGCGGGAGCGACACGTATCGCATGCGCTGGCCGTCTTGACGGTGAGAGGAGCATTGGACTGTATGATGGATGGCTCCATTTCGATTGTCCGAGACTCCGTTTTTTTAGTGAGTCCGGGCTTCGCTCGTTTGCTGTTTGTTCTGTGACGCCATGTATGATGGTCTGGGGACCAAGATGCCGCTGGGACGTGTGGGTTACGGTAAGGGATTTAGCAGCTCTTGAGAGGCGGGGTCCGGCCCGAGCTCCGAGGACCGAAGTCCGAGGACCGAAGAAATTTTGCTGCTTGCGATAAACTTTGGGCCTAAGTAAGTTGATAAGCCTCATCCTTGTCTGGTCTGGTCTAGACTGGCCTGTAGTTGGACCAGCATACCGGGACACCACAAGGATGGCTTGTTGAAGCGAGGTTGATATATAGATAGACTAGTTCGGCATTCGGATTGGGAGCAAAGGGTCAAGCACACACTTCTCGCTGCTGGCTCTTTCCAATGGCTGGTCGCAGAGTCCTGATCACCGGCTGCGCCGACGGCGGCCTTGGAGCCTCACTGGTATTGTCATTTCGAAAAGCAGGCTCCCATGTCTTCGCCGCCGGCCTGGACGTGAACGAGATGACAGAGGCGAAAGCCGCTGGGGCCCACACCATGACCTTGGATGTGACTTCGCAGGAATCTATTGACAAATGCCTCGTGGAGGTGGAGAGGCTGACCGGCGGGTCACTGGATATACTCGTCAACAACGCCGGTCGCAACTACGGCATGCCTGTCGTTGACATAGACCTTCCCGAGATGCGCACGCTCTTTGAAGTCAACGTCTATCCAATCATTTCCGTCACGCGGGCGTTTCTTCCGCTCCTCCGGCGAGCTCAACACGGAAACCCGGTTCTGGTGAACAACGCGTCCGTCCAGTCTCTAGTGCCACTTCCTTTTGATGGTGCCTACGACGCGTCTAAGGCTGCGGCTGCCATGCTCACATCGGTGCTTCGTCTGGAACTGGATCCCTTCGGCATCAGGGTCGTCGACTTGAAGACTTCGGGTGTTAAGTCGCAAATCCACAGCTTCAAGGCCTCGGCCACTCGACAACTGCCACCAAACTCCATTTACTCCTTCGCAAAGGCCGAGCTCGAGGCCATGTTTAGGGGTGCTGGAAAGGTGGAGAGCGCCATTCCGGCATCAACTTGGGCGAATACCGTTGTCAAATCGATCCTTCGGTCCAGCCCACCAGCAACTGTATGGGCTGGTGGAGAGGCCACCAAGATTCGTCTCGCTCAGTGGTTTCCTCAGTTTATCACGGACCATATGCTCAAGCAGGTCTCTGGGATTTACAAACTGCGCAAGTCGATACGGGCATCTTCGTAATGGTTGGTGTAATTCTTGGCATTGAGTTTGGTGCCTTAAACCATATACATTAGCGCTTTCCTTGTTCTTTTTCTTCAGGCCGTTATCTTGACTTAACCCTTCACTCGCTCGGTAGGGAGGAAAAGACGAGATGGTTGGGTTATTGCATTGCGTTGCATGGGGCGCCTGTTCACGTCCCTCTTTAGTAGATAGTTCCTTTTCGTACAAAATGATATTGTATATTCTTCTTCGCGCGTCTAATTTATCCATAACATGACCGTCTTTTGTATATTCAACGTCTTACGGGTAAGTCCCGCGGAGCCCATAACATTACTATGATTGGTAATAGGCCGTCATGTAGGGTAGGTGACCCACAGGAAAACCCATTATGTAGTTCTCTTTGTACGTGTCGGTCTCAAATTACCATGGCTTATGGACAAGCTGTGATGCATACTTGGCATTTATCCGGTTTGTGACAAAAATATGTGGTTTATAGAGAGCACAAGAACCGAATTGTGAATCTCACTACGGGCGCTTCCCGCTCTTGTGATGAGTGCTTTGAGCGTAGCACACAACCAAACACCAATAAAAGTATCATACGGATGCTGGCCATTACTGCTTGTTTCAACAAGTGTAGAATTTGGCAGAGAGCGATACTCATGCCAGTTGGTGTTGTTGATGACTATCGGCCAGCTATCCAGTACTCTATTATCTCGAGTTCCCTCATCCTGTTCAGGAATACTTCTTCTCCACAAGCCTGTAAAAACGGGGAGCAAGGCTACGCCTCCAGCGCTTACCGGAGATAACCATCGGCACAAACAACGCCATAGACGGTAACGCGATACCGGCACAGATGAGAAAGATGTTGGTAAGAGACATGCTGCTCCACCACGGGACGAAGACAAAAGGGACAATGATGGCCACCGCAGACCTGAAGAAGTTGATGCCAACAAATGCTTCACCCGTAAGCTGATTCGAATTAAGATGTCAGCATGGACTGCGTGAAAGGCTTTCGGAGGACAGGAGGCTCAAAGTCACAACGGGGTGACATGAAGAGGTCGTTCTGGACAGAAAGGTGCCCATAGAATTACTGAGAGCGTTAAAGGAGGACAAGGAACACACCTCTCGATAAGTGTCAAGTACAATGGTGAATGCCACATCACCGGCGGCGGACATGGAAAACGCGACCAAAGACTGCCCAATACCAGGCACAATCCAGTGACAGCCCTGTTGCATTGTCAGCGAGTTCTCGTCTGCCAGCGCGCAGCGGCGATAAGGGTTCTCACGCGATCAATAGATACACCATACAATACTAGGCCAACGGCCATGGAGATAACCGGGAGCGGCATGATGTACAGACGCACCTCGGGCTCGTATTGGCCCTTGTTCTTCCTCGCAAAGCGAAGCACAGCCCAGTCTCCAAGAAAGCCACCATAAGCAGCACCTATCAAGTTACCGATCAAGGGTCCCAAGTTAAAATACCCGAGGCTGGCAGGCGTGAAGTTGTATGGAGGCTGGCTGAGAACCACGCTGTTGACTGTGGCGAAGAGCGTAATCCAGATCATACCAAAAGCCCACTGGATGGAGGCGAAGATGATGTGTGGAAATACAAACGATACGAGTAGGGGGAAATACAGCAACTTCCAGAGTGACTCATCAGTCATCGTAATCAAGGGCATTCGCTTCCAGTAAGAGTTAGGCCTGTTCTGTGTATCGTCAGACTGGTTTTCCGCGGCAGTGACTTCGGGTTCCCCATGAGTCCTCGGGCCTTTCTCGTCGGCCGTAAGCTGACGGCCGTCGAATCCATCGTTGGGGGAATCAGCTGAGAGCCGTCGTTCAGGTTGTTGCTCTGGGGAGCCTTCCAGAGCTCCAACATACTTGGTTTCCTCGAAGCAAAATATGAACACCACGAAGAGTCCTGTCATCGCGCCCGCTAGGGTGGTGTACGACATACGCCACCCCTGGGCCATAGCCTGAGCGCCGGCTGGCATAGGAGTCATGTATGCCCCGAGTACCACGGCCACGAAGTAAAAGGTATTTGCTCTGCCGCGCTGATGGACGAAAAAGAGATCCGATATCTATGTAGCACAAGTTAGTCCAAGAACCTCGGAATAGACGCCGCGCCATTCGCTCGCCAAACAAGGCAGGGAAACGAAAGAAGGATAGACAGGTTGAAGAGAAATTTCACCTACCGTCATCTGCACAATCGTTTCGTTGGTTGAACCGGCCATGCCGTACATGATATTGGTGAGGAGCAGCTCTGGAAAGGTCTTCATGTGGGCAATCCACCAAGACATGGAAACCAAGATGGCGGTGGACAGGAGATAAACAGGTCTTCTGCCAAACTTGGTAGCAAGAGGGATGAATATAATGCTCCCGATCGAAGAACCGCCTAGATTTGCTGCTTGACCGTATGTGAGATGCTGGAGCGTGAGATCCAAGTCTACACTCATCTGGCTCCAGAAAATGGGCATGATAGTCGGCCTAGAGATGTAACTGAGCCGGAGTTGTAAAAAGGAAGCGACAGCTGGGTAGAGGCATACGCGCTGAAAATTGCGACGGTGAGAGCAAATGTGAGAGAGAAGTTGAGGATTTTGCGGGCCATGCTCCAGTTCTAGGCGTTATTCAACGTTTGTTTAATATCACAAATGCAAACGACGAATTTGTTGTGTAAGGGCGAGAAGGGTGGGCGGGGGGGCATACCAGAGGATCATTGACGTCGCTTGATGGTGTTGGGGACAATTCGACCATTCTGTTAACTTCATTGTCTGCCGGGACTGGGACAGAGCAGGATCAGCATGTTGGGAGTTATCCTCAAGAACCAAACTGTTACTAGAGGCTCACCATGCAGTATGTACACAGTACCTGGTGGTTGATCATGGTTGTCTTGCTGGCGGGCCATAATGAAGCCAATATGTGGAAAGGAGGAGCCAGGCGAGCTGATGCGAAACAGATAGGGGTTACAGCGGAACGGAAATTGATCTGCCGTGATCCCTTGAGATTATTTACTTGAATACACAAGGAGTTGGGGAGACAATGCTGTTGGAATGGACAGGCCCAGGTCGCTTTATACATATTTTGTTCCGGCATATCTCTCGGGTCTAAATGAGGCTTGATTAGCTCGTAATCACAGGGCCATGTGGCGGGAAATCATCTCTAGTCTCTGAATAGCCAAAAATGCCACTTGGGTGAGGGTTACGAGTATCCATCCTGATCAGCTGTTATCGGCTCCTACATAATCGACTACTAAGAATCGACGCTTCTCAAGCCGGCTCAACGGGGCTAGTGCATTACCCCGCAAAGTAGGACATGAGTTAGACCCAGGATTGGGGTAGGTCTCCGCGCCAGATCAGTTCGGGGGCCCAATGGCCTTATCCAGTGCATCGAACCTCGGGGGTTGTGGTTGACTCCCGAAGTCCGAAGCTCCGAGATGAGCTTATGCAGTAGATCAAATGGCATGCACCTGACAGCAACTGTAAATTCGACACGGTCCGAGCCCGAAACTCCCTCGGTCGTGACGTATCGCCAGGATCAAATAGATTTATTAGTTCCCTAGCGCATGGTAAAATCAGCCAGCTCGCCCACTCAAGACGTCGTTATCCTACTTACTACAGTTTCCATCTCCAACGCCCCCGATGGCTCCCCTTGATGCAATTCAGCTTGGTCCCTCGGTAGGATCTTATTCCCCCGCTATCAAATACAATGGGCTTGTCTTCTCCTCCGGTTGCATCGGCATTGACCTGAAGACTATGAAATTGATTGACGGCACAACCAAGGACCGTACCGTAAGCATGCGTGCACGCCAAAGGAGTCAAGCTCGACTTCTAAACTTCAGTCTTACTGACATGATTCTATAAGATTCAGGCACTTAAGATCATTTCCGCTGTTCTCCAACAGGCTGGAACCAACTTGCAGAATGTCATAAAGGTGAACGTCTATCTTACCTCTCTGGAAAACTACGAGCTCTTCAACGAGGGCTTTGATGAAGTAATTACTTGGGATATAAAGCCGGTAAGTTGATAATTCCAGATTTGAGCCCTTGATCAGTAACAAAGGTGTCGTCTTGTGGTTTGAGCATGTTCTGATCTAAAATCTTACAATATCTTAGACACGTACTACCGTGGTTGTCCAAGCTCTGCCTTTTGGTGCGGATGTGGAGATTGAAGTTGTGGCTGCGCAGACATCTTGACTATGCCGAGAGGGGAGACTGTGATTTAATGTCCCCGATCTAAGTTGCAGTGTTATCCTCAGTCTAGATACACGCATATATTCGAGCTATTACTTACCTTGATGTATTAAAGAAAGGAAAGATATATCACATTTGAGTCCATCCCTCCTTTAGTAGTTTAGGAAATGTCCATCGTGTCCATTCAGCCCGCCTCTTCACCTACAATGGGCCTATTCAGAGGAAGGTACAGTAGAGTAAGTACCCATTCTACAAAATGGGCATAATTTTCTATGGCTGACATTCTAGAACCTCATGAAGATGAGTATGGGTCTGTTGCCATGTGAGCTGAGACTTTTGTGAAGAAAATTCAATTGACATGATTCCCGTTCAATGCCAGTCATTATTTAGAAATCGCAGATTTTGGGGGTTACCCAACCTGTTCTGAAATGGCCATGTCTCACTAGAGCTCTGTCAATATCAACTCATTGAGTCGGTGTCACTATGGAAGGCTAAAAGTTGGGGACTTGCTTGGGGGTAAGCGTTTTTCCAACTTCTCGTAACCGCACGATAGCTTATGTTTCTCTTTCACTTCTCGATAACCCATTGATCTTTCAGAGTACCACTGTTGTTCTTATCTAATGTCCATAGAACACTTTCCGCGAACAGCGCATCCCATCTCTTGCTCTGGGGAAGATCATTGAACAGACGAAAAGCGTGAGGAAGACCCTGGAACACGTGAACCTTTGTGGGTACCCTATTGTAACGGAGGTTATTCCCCCTCAAGTTAGCACATCTCTTTATTGTGGCCATCATCCCAACTCGGTTGTACTAGTAGAAAACACTTACCCAAGCCCCTCCAACCTCTGAGCATACAACAATCCCTCATCACGCAGCACATCCTTCCCGTGGACAATAATAGCGGTCTTGGGTAAAGCACCCAGTATATGATCCTCGGCGAAAAGAAAGTTGTTGTACTGATCGTTGGGGTCTGCGGCGGCATATAGCTGCGTGAAGAGATCGAGCCTCGAGCTGGGGAGCGTAGCTTGGTCCGCATTCTGCACCCTTGAACACTTCTCGCGGCCCGCGATTAATTCGAACGGGAACTGCTCGTGTGTGACGAGCCATGGTATGACGAGAACCTGACCCTTGATACGTTGAGCTCTGGATTCTTTATGCGCCAGTTGAGTTTCAGCAAGCGTCACGGACGCCGCCAGCGTGGCCCCGGCTGATGCTCCACCTACTGAGACCTGGCTCGGATCAATGCCAAGTTCTTTTCCATGCGTCAAGACCCATTCCAGCCCACTCCAGGCATCATTGTGCTGAGAAGGGTGTTTGTGCTCGGGTGTATGGCGGTAGCACACATGTATGACGGGAAGACCAAGAATCTTCGAGAGTAGAGCAGTCAGAAGCAACTCGCCATCCAAGGATCCTATGAGCATGCCGCCACCATGATAGTACACCAAAGCAGGAGCAGCCTGGTTCTCAGGAAGGGTTGCCGGGCGATAGGCGCGGAGAGATATCGTTTGCCCATCATGAGTTGACACAACATGATCAGTGTATCGGACAGCCTTATCTAACCCCATTTTATTGTATAGACTCAGAGACATGGTTTCTCGTTGCGCGTTGGCCTGAGATCGCAGTTGAATGGGGTCTGATCCAAGATCGAAGCCTATTTCGGGGGCTCCGGGGTTTTGTTCTAGGAGCAGAGACCACTCAGGGGCCGTCTCGGCGTAGCGTGAGAAATCCATTGCAACAAGTATGGAATAGTAGGTTTGTAACAACGAAATGTCAGAGAAGTTGAGTGTTCACAATATCAAGAGGGAATATACGGCGATGGGAAACCCAGAATTATCGGTACGTATTATACATCAATCAACTGGGCTCGTCAGTCCTGTTGTGTCCGAGACACTGACGTCACGCATACAAATTCGATTTTCTCTGGATTTCCTCTCCGTCCATGACACATCAGGAGTATCGGATCTCGGAGCCTCTCTGATTGATCCGGCCTTGAAGGAGATAGCGTAAACCTTCGTATCTATCACTATCACTGTTCGCTCTCGGAGTTCGGAGTTCGGAGCTCGGGGCTCGGGCTTGCCAGCTATCGATGAGCCTCCCCGAGGGACATACCATGGCCACAAGAAGATATTGTCATGTGGGGCGACAACCAAATTTGGCTTTGAAACCTAGCAATCGTGGTCGGTGCGTTATCGTTTGGCCCGATATCAGACTAATTCCATTAGTCCGAAGTGCGTTTTTGACCCGGCCAAACTTCACACAACGTGATGTGTGAATATCTTGTATTTAATATTACGATGATCTGGCAAGTCACATCGTGAAGTGTCGAGCAGACACGAACAGCACAACACAACCGAAAGTCTCTTCTCTGGCAGACACTTAACTTCACTTTCGCGAAAAATTCTGAATCATGGGATCCACCGAAAATCACCAAGATGTTCCAGTCCATGACTTTATCGTCATTGGAGCTGGCATCGCTGGTATCAATGCCGGCTATCTGTTGAAGACCGAGATGCCCAACTCGGGCTACGTCATCCTTGAGAACCGCGATCGTGTTGGAGGAACGTGGGATTTCTGGAAGTATCCAGGTATCCGCAGCGACAGCTTCTTGGCTCTATTTGGTCTCACCTGGCACAGGTGGCCTCACGACATGGACTTTGCTGAAGCTCACTTGATCCGTGACTACCTGGAAGACGCTACGCGAGTCCACGGCATCGACAAGAATATCCGCCTGAAACATCAAGTCAAGCGGGCCGACTGGTCTAGCGAGGAGCAACTGTGGACCGTCACGGTGGACCCGGCCGGTGGCCCGGAAATGCGGATGAAATCACGATACATCTTGGCTTGTACAGGATACTATGACTACAATAACCCGCTGCCAGTCGACATCCCTGGCTTGGATCGATTTGAAGGCGAAGTAGTCCATCCCCAATTCTGGACTCCAGATATCCAGGTCCAGAACAAGAAGATCGTCCTCATTGGATCGGGGGCCACTGCGGTAACGCTTTTCCCCAACTTGGCTAAGACGGCCAAGCATATTACCATGTTGCAAAGAAGTCCCAGCTATGTCGTCTCAGCGCCCTCGCGAGATAAGCTCAGCCTCTTTCTGCTGCGTTGGCTGCCAACCTCATTAGCCTTGTCTCTCAACTGGTACCGTGCTTGGTTCTTCGAGACCCTACACGTCTGGCTCATGAAACACTTCCCTCGATGGGGTAAAAAACAGGTTATGGACAGCATGCGCAAGTTACTGCCTCTCCGGGTGGATGTCAACGTCCATTTCAACCCCAAATACAATCCTTACGACCAACGTCTTTGTCTCTGCCCGGACGCGGATTTCTTTAAGGCTTTTCAGAATCCAAATGCCGATATCGTTACGGACCATATCCACAAGGTGACAGAGAAGGGCATTCACTTGAAGTCAGGTCAGTATCTGGAGGCGGACATGATCATCACCGCCACTGGTCTTGGTATTCTTTTCCTCGGCGGAATCCCCACGTTTGTCGACGGCAAGCAGATCAATGAGCGCATCGGCCAGCAGTACTTGTGGAATGGCATCATGCTTGAAGGAGTGCCCAATCTCTCTTTGTCGGCGACTTACACCGAGGCTACCGTGACGCCGGGGACATGGATTCGCACCCGTCAAATGCTTAAGCTTGTCAAGCATGCTCAGAAAATTGGAGCTACCTCCGTGGTTCCTGATGTCAACCCCGAGATCCGAGCGACAATGCCTCAAGCGCCAGTTGCTAAGATTTCCTCCACGTACATCGTCACGGCAAAGCAAAAAATGCCACTTTCTGGGGACAGGTCGCCATGGAGAAATCCGCGGAACTATTGGGAGGACTGGAATATTCTGAAATTTAGCCGTCCTGACAATGGTATTAAATATACTATATAGTAAGAAGGTGAGGCTGAGTATTACAACCCGTGTCGGGACTAGGCAGTTAGAACTGGCAGTAATAATACTCACTTTTTACCTATATATATAACTTTAAAACCTCTAATTATATATACCTACTTATATATATTAAATAGTATCTGTTTAATATTACTTAACTTTATACTATTTTTATTTATTAAATAGTATCAGTTTAATACTATTTAACCTCTAGTTATACTTTATAAACAGCCTCTAGTAACTGTATTCCAGCTATCTAGTCTAGGATGCTATTTATATTAAAGATGAAAAAGAAAAAAAGAAATTCCTAAGTGCCCCTGAGCTGTAGAATGATTTCCCACCCCTGGCGCGCACGAGCCAAGTATATCTTGCGGCACAGCCGCAAGGATATGGGCCCTAGCCTATGATATTACCCCCCTCCCTCCCGGGAGAAGAAGTCAAGGGCTATCTGCGGCTCCTCTTATGGTTCTTATGCTAGAGCTTCTACTGAGCAGTAGCTTGCAGGTTGCTAATAGGTTCCTATATAGGCTTAGAGTAACTAACCTACTTTACTAAAGCCTTCTTATATCTTATATCTTCCTCAGTCTTCTACTATTTATCTAAAATATATTCTACCTGCTACTCCTTCTTATTCTTAACTAGAATAGGTGCCAGTTATATATTATTAGATCTTTATAAGGATAAGTAGTCTATTAGTACTAGATATAATAGATTAATATAAAAAACTGGATAAATCCTACTAGATATATTTAATTAATAAAAGTAAGAGTTAACTTTCTAAATTACTTAATACTTAGTATATAGCTAGTCTAGCTTCTTTAATAATCTTATAGTTTTTATATTTTTTAAATTTAGATAAATTTAATTACCTAGCTTATATTTTAGGGCTACTATATAAAACCTATTAGTAAACTATTCTTACTTTTCCTAGGCTATAGTAATAGCTGCCTATATCTATTTTATAATATCTTATAGTTATCTAATAAAATTCTTAGTAAGAGTTTTATCCTGCTTTTACTTTTTTTTAATTATATAGTCTGCTACTAGGTGGATTAGTTTATTATAGTAGCTATATATAAAGAAGAATAGACTTAGGCCTATTAAGAATATTTTTTAGTTATTTATACTTATTATTATAATTAGTAAGAAGTCTAGCTAGTTATTCTAAGTATAGGTAGCCTAAATCTATATAATCTTTTTAATCTTTTAATTTATATATTTTATAGTATTATTAGTCTAAAAGTAATATTCTATTAAAAGCTATTATTTAATTTTAAGAAGTTTATAAAAATATTTTTATAAATTACTTATAAATTATAGCCTTCTATTACTAGTTAGTATTATTAGTATATTATAAATTAGATAGTAGTATTTAAAGAGTCTTTTTATAACTACTTTAAATAAGATATTATCTATTTCCTCTAGCTTTACTCTCTTTATTAGGTAATTAGTAATAACTATATAATTTATTATTTTATCCCTTCTAGATAGTAGTAAGTTTATAATAAAATTAATTAAGATCTCTTTTTAAATATATTTAGAGACTGGTATTAACTTAAGGAGTCTTTTTTTAATATCTCTCTAGATTATATTCCTACTGTAAACCTTATAATTCCTTATAAACTGGTATATATCTGCTATAGCTTCAGGCTAGAAGAACTGCCTTAATAGAATAGTATAGATAAGATCTCTGTTAGAATATCTAGTAATATAGAAGTTATAAATATCCTAAATAATCTTTATATAAAGAGGTTTTAAATTTAAAATCTAGACTTAATTATAGAAATAAAGAAGATCTTACTTATTTATAGTATATTTAGTAATACTAATAATTTTCTCCTTCTAAAGGTAGGTAGGTAAGTTTCTTTTATCTCTAGCTATATATATTATAAGTTCTTAGTAAAGTTTATTTTTTTAAGCTTTATACTATAAAGTCTGTAATTTTTAGTCTTTAAAAAGCTATACTTTCTCTTTAAAGTTAATTTCCTTAGGTTTTACCAGGACTCCTATTAATATAATATATATACTTTTAAGATATTTAGACTGAAATATCTTTATAAACCTAGCCTTTAACTGCTTATTATTACTATCTACTAGGAGGTTTTATTCCCTATAAAATAGGATATTAGAATACCCTAAGTTCTTATCTAGTCTCTATTTTAAAGTAAAATTAAATTTAGTAAGATACTTAGACTAATATACTTACCTCTTAGTAAGTTACTTTTTAAAATAGAAGTACTTTAAGTTCTTATAGTCTATAAGAATTATAAAATACTTAATTACTTATAACTCAGGCTGCTATACTTTAAGATAGTATATAATAGCAAGAAGTTTCTTATTATAAATTAGGTAGTTAGCTTTAGTAGGAAAGTACTTCTTTAATAAATAAGTAATAGAATGCTAAATACTATAATTATCCTTTTATAGTATCAGTCTTTCTATAATATAGCTAGATAAATCAGCCTTAACTATAATCTCTCTCTCTAGATTAAAATATATAAAAATAGAAGCTGTAATAAGTATTTCCTTTAGCTTATTAAATACCTCTTTATATTAGTTATTCTATTTAAACTGAATATCCTTTTTAATTAGCTTAGTTAATAGTTAAGCTATATCTAAGAAGTCTTAGATAAAAACTTAATAGAAGTTTATAAAGCTAATAAACCTATAAACTTCTTTAACTGAAGTTAATATAGCCTATTCTCTAATTACCTTAATTTTCTTAAAATTAATTTAGATACTAACCTCTATCTTAATTATAAAGCCTAAATATTTTACTATTTTAGCCTTAAATTTATACTTATTAATATCAATCTGAAGGCTAGTATCTATTAATTACTATAAAACTTAGCTAATTTTTCTTCTATAATTTTTAAGAGACTCTAAGGAATATACTAAAATATTATTTATATATATAGAAATAAAATTATCTAAGTATTCTTATAAAATACTATTAATATAATATTAGAAGATAGCAGGAACTTTAGTTAACTTAAATAGTATAACTTAATACTTAAAAGAATTATATCTTATATAAAAAGCTATTTTATATATATCTTCCTCTACTATCTATATCTTATTAAAAGCAGTAATAATATTAAGCTTTATAAATTACTTTATCTTTATAATATTTCTTAAGATTTCACTTAGAAGTAGAAGAGAGTATTAATTCTTTTTAATAATATTATTTAACTCTTAGTAGTTAATATAAAAGTAAATTCCTCTATCTAGTTTCTTAACTAATAGAACTGGAGTAGCTGCTAGGAAGCTGCTTATATAAATAAACTTCTTATCTAGCAGCTTAGTAAGAGTCTTTCTTAAGACTAGAAGCTCTTCTCTTTTTATACTATATAATAGACTTTAAGAGAGGTTTCTCTTATTTCTATTTTTATTCTTTATAATCTCGATTTAAAGGTTAATACTAAGTTATAGAGGCAGGAGTTTATCGGCTAGTTTCCTACTAAATACCTAGAGCTATTAGTAATAATATTTTAAAAGCTTCTCTTTTAAGTTTATTCTTATTTTTAGCTTTAGAGTCTTATTAATATTCTTTAGAGTAATAGAAAATACTCCAGTATTTTATTACTTCTTATCTTATTATACCTCTACTATAAAAACTAATACTATTACTTATTTAATTTTTATATCTAGAGCTAGTTACTTAGCTTAATTCTATATTTATATATCTAAGAATTTAATTATAAGATAACTCTTTTTTACTAAGATATATATATTCTTATTCTCTATTTAGAGCTTTTTAAGGATAATATTATAATTTAAATTTAGAATTATATAGAAGAAGACTTATTAGTATTAGTAACTATTAATATTAACTGATATATAAATTATAATATTAATAACTATATTAAGGTTATTAGTAGTATTCTTAATTTTCTAAGAAGGAATAGAAATCTATAGTAGCTTTAAAGAGTAAAAGAGTTACTTATTTATAGCAGTATAGTAAAGATAACTATAATTAACTAGATTTATAGTAAAGTTAGTTCTATTAAGTCTAATATTAATAAGAAAAGAATTTCTATCTATTTTTATTCTGCCTTTTCTTTTCTATTTTCTTTAGGCTGCTATATACTTTTATTATTTATCCTCTCCCTTCTTCTAGCTGCTCTCTTCCTTCTCTACTGCTACTTTAGTAATCTAAGGGTATACTAATAAGATCTTAATATATAGTTGCAACTTAGGATGGATAGGTGCTGCTAATAGGTATATAAGAATTCTGCAGTTATCTCTTCTATAATAAAGGTAGCAGTACTTAAGGTATTATATATTAATTTCTTTCTAGCTAACTTACTTAGCTTTCTTATTTAGTAGTATTCTATTTTATAGCTATTTTAATAGGTATTTATTAAGATTGCTATTATTTCTTTAAGATTTTAAGATATTTACTTATATTATATTTATAGAAATTAGTTTCTATTTTATTATATTCTCTTTTTTTACTATTTATAATATTAGTAGAAGAGAACTTAATTACCCCTTATTATCTAACTTCTTTTATTAACTTAAAAGCTTTATAGTATTATTTAGCTTTTAATATCTTATTACTAGCTATATATAGATAACTAGCTTTTTTTAGTTTATTAATATAAGTACTATTTTTAGCTTATTATTTAGGGTATTAATTAGGTAGAAAATCTTACTATTATCCAGCTATAATTCTATATTAATATTAGAAATCTTCTTTTTAAAATAAAAGTAGAAGAAATTAAAAAACTTATTTTCTTCTTATTTAAAAAAGTAAAATACTTAAATAGCCTTTTTCTTAAAATTATAATCTCTATATAAAAACTCTAAATAGATAAGAAATACTACTAAGTCCAGTTTTATATTAATTTACTATATTTTATTCTATATATATATAGTACTATTCTACTTAGCCTTTTCTACTAGCTGAGAGTATATATAATATACTTAATAAGTAAGTATAATAAATAAGCAAGTATAATACTTTTCTTAACCTTTAAAATTAAAACTTCAATAAAAACATAATAAAGTATCTAATTAATTAAAACTAATTACTATACTCTTTTCTAGAGGTCTTAATTATAGCCTGATAAGTTCTTATATTATAACCGGCCTTTCTATAAGTTCTACAGTACCTTTCCCTCAGTATAGCTAACCTCTCTTAATTACTACTTCTTAATAATTTAGCTACTACCTGCATATTAATATCTCTCTAATCTATTATATTCCTTTTCTTATCTAGAGTTATATTCCCTTTTTTTTATAGGCGGGTTCTTTTTACTCTATACTGCTTACTAAAAGTCTTATTTGCCTATTAAAGAATCTGAACCTTAGCTTTTAATAGAGCATTCTGATATATTATTATCTTTATTTTTTTTAAAAGTAACTTAAATATCTTAAGAATTAATACTAAAGAGCTACTCTAATACCTTTTTATTTATCTTTTAAGGTATTTAGACTAAAAGCTAGCCTTAAGTACTATCTTTAGAGTTTTTAAAACCTAAGAATTAAAGAGGCCGACCTTCTCTACAGCTAGTATTAGAATTTATAGCTATATATTAAGCTTTAATATAATATTTTCTGAGTTTAAGGAAATAAGTCCAGACCCTTAAAAACCTCCTTTAATATTACTTTTTATTATAGCAGCTATATAAGCAGTATAGAAGGCTAGAAAGAACTCAGTCTTTATAATATAGGTTATAGAATATCTAATTAATTACTTAATTATTTAACTATATACAGTTTTAAGCAGCCTAAAATACCCGATATTAAGAGGCTAGAGTAGATAAGATAAATAAGACAGTATATAAAGTATAATAATATTATTCTTTTTATAATATTTCTTAAAGTTAACAGAGTAGTGATTTTTATATCTATTAAGAATTAGAAGATAATAGCAACCAGTCAATCGATCCTTTATATACTAATTAAAGTACTTAAGCTATTTAAGACCTATTTTATTATTAGTCCAGCTATTTTGCGTTATTATAATAGCCTAATTGCCCGGGAGGTTGCTTTTCCGGTATTAGCTGGCGAGGTAATATTAGCCTGCAACTATAATAAATAGCTAGATCGCCTAGCCTTCTATATTAATTACCTAAATAACTATAACCTATTCTCAGTTTCCAAGCTAGACTGATTTAGGGTTTCTATATCTATCTATACCTATAATAACTATTCTACTTGCAATTATACCTATTATAAAGCCAGTCTTATTAAAGTTATAGATATCAGCTAGGTTAATATTATATTTTATAATTATATTCTCTATAAGCTGGAACTAATTACAAATAATAGTTAGATCTTTATATTTAGCCCTCTGATAGTTATATTTATAAAAAAAATATATCTTAAGCTTTAGTTATTATCTGATAAAGTTAGAAGCCTAGTACTTACTAATAGATAATATATTACAGTTAGCAAGTAGTTAGTTAGCTATTTCTTTAATACTATGCAGTTACAGGGGAAATCCTTGCAAATCTAAGTTGATAATAAATTAGATAATAATCTCTTCTTCTAGATTGGATAGCTTTCGTAATTTAGGGATAGTATTATGTTAAGAAAGAATACCCTTCTGTCGGCGATATAAGGTCTAAAAATAGACCTGGTAGATACTTATAGTATATCGGGGACTTAATTTTGGGTTATTTTAAAGGGCTTAAAAAGTAAGAAGTATAGAAGCCTTATTATTAAATTAAGATATATTTAGTAGTTAAGAATTAATTAATTAAATAGAAGAAAGAGAGATTAAGGGATTTTTATTGCACTTACTTATTTATTATACTTGCTTATTAAGTACGTTATATAAACTGTAACCTGAGGTTATTTAGGATATCAGTATCTTTTTACAGCTTATTTTCTATCTCTAGCTTCCACCCAGGCTATATTATTTTATTTCCTTTATAGAGGGCAGGGTCGGGTAGATATAGATGCAGTCAGTAGGCTGGCTTTAGTTTGGATTTAGGCTTGGTCTTATACTTAATTTCAGGCTTGGGGGTACTAATCTTCGAAATTGGAATACTGAGTCTGCTTAGTATTAGAGGAGTGCCGTCCCCCTGGACTGTAGCTATAACTGCCTGAATCTTTAATCTGATTTCTTTATTCTTTTTTATAATACTTCTTCTTAGCTTTTTATTTCTCTTTATAGAGGCTTTTCTAAGTTTAGTATTTTCCTCTCTTATAAGCCTGAGTTTCTATATAATAGCCTTAAGGACTATAGGTAGTATTAGGCTATCTATTCTAGCAGTTCTAACTTTAAATAAAAAAATAAGTAATTTTTAATATATATAAATAGCCTTTAGTAATTATATTCTAGCTATCTAGTTTAGAATACTATTTATATTAAAGATAAAAAAGAAAGAAAGAAATTCCTAAATACTTCTAAGCTATAGAATAATTTCCCACTCCTGGTATATATAAGCTAAGTATATCTTATAGTATAGCTATAAGAATATAGGCTCTGGCTTGTAATATACTTTATATATATATACTTTTTTAATATTAAAATTATAAGTTTTAAGCTTTTTAGCTATTAATATACTTAGTTATATTAAATTACCTTTTAATATATTACCAGATTGTAATTTATATTATTTAATACTGATATTTTACTGATATTTTAATTAAATATTAAATATCTTATTTATTTATTTTATACTTTAAAATAAATTTAAATTGTTATATTAAATAAGTATTAAAGGTATAGGTATTTTATTTAGTTAAGCTAAAAGAGATTTAATATTAAATAAATAAATAAAAAGTATTTATATAGTTATTTAGTTTTTTTTAACTTTATATTATAACTTAAGTTAAAATTAAGCAGTTATAACTAATAGAATTATAATATATTTACTTTTTCTTTTTTAATTAAAATTAAACTATATAAATTACAATTATAAGCTTTATAATTTAATTAAAAAAATTATATAAATTACTATTATAATTTCTATAATTTTTATTATAATTTATATAATAATCTGTATCTATTCTATAAATCTAGAATAGGTAGGGAAGATATTCAGTACTTAATTAGAGTATAATTAGAATATTAATATTAAGTAATATAAATTATAATCTGGTAATATATTAAAAGGTAGTTTTAATATAACTAAGTATATTAATAGCTGCTTAGGCTATTTATTTATAGAAGTGCTAAATAAATATATCTATATACTAAGGGTATTTTAACAGGCTTACTAAATAAGAGTAAGTCCAGTTTTATATCTTATTATATAAAAGTAAGTTAGATACCCTAACTTACTTATATAGAGTGAGTTTAGGATTTTATAGTTATATAAAAAAGTGGGTATATTATAGTTTTACTAGTTGTAACTACCTGGTTCTAACCCGGGCTATAATAATTTATATATATCTTAAATAAGTAATAGGCAGTTAAATATAGTAATATTATAGTATTTATAATTTTTAATTAATTAAAAATAGATTATTAAATTACTTTTATAATTTTATAATTTTAATTACTAATTTAATAATTTACCTAAGTATATAAATAAATAGAATAGTATATATTTATTATAAATAGCTATTTAGCTTTTAATATAACTTAATTACCTTAATTATCTTAACTTATTATTAAAAGGTATAATACTCTAGTATATATATATTTAAAAAGGGGACTAAAAGCTTAATAATAATAAAAACACTAATAATAGTATTAATAATATAAATTATATACCCAATTTATTTAAAGATTAATAGTATACTTAAATAGACTAAGGTTTCTAATTTAACTAGTTATCTTTTTTAATATCTTTATAAGCTATAAATAATAGCTATATCTTAGAAAAGCTAGATTAGCTGGAAAAGCTAGATTTTAAAAAAGGTAAAATCCTAATAGATATAAATACTTTACAGGCTCTACTTTTCTATTCCAGTTATTTTTTATTTTTATACCTTAACTAATAACCTATTTAATAACCTAACTAAGAATATCTTACTCTTTTTATCTTATAATATAAACTGATAAGTTATATTCTAATTATTAATATCTTTATAACTTCTAATTTAACTTAATAGATTTAATAGAGATTAATCCAGCTTTTATTATAAAGCTAAAAGCTATAATATAAAAATCTAAATTAAAAAATATTATATAAATTTAAGTATATAGCCTTAATAATAAGTATTTATAATAGTTACTTATTTTTAGCTATTATATAATATAAAAGCTAGCTAATATAAATTTAGCTTTAAAATACTAAATTAGTAAAAAGTTATACTATTTTAAGATTTTCTTTAAGAATTATTAAAAAAATAAAATCTTTTAAATAAAAAGTAAGTTTTTTAGGAAATTATATTATAATTATATATTATAAATTTTAAAACTTATAAATAAGATAGTATTAATTAACTTATAATTAAAGAATTAATAATTATAAGAATTATAATAGGCTGTGCCTATAGGTAGCCTCGGAAACTCTCAGCTTTTTATAGCCCACTTTTTACCTTTAAGCCACTATAATAAGTATATTTATAAATAGACCTCCTCTACTTTCTTTCTCTTCTTCTTCTTTTCTTAAGTTTAATATACTCTATAGAGTAGCCTAGCTAGTTGTAATATACTACCTTAAGACCGTTATATTATACTAAACTTTCTTTCTTCTTTTAGTTAAAAGTACGACAACAACAACATTTTCCTCCCGTAACATTAATATACAGGAGAAGGGATCTCGATAACGACGACAATATTTTCCGCCCTCGTACTGTAGATTCTACAGTAGGATAAGCAAGCGGCAAAGGGTTCATATTTCCGCCCTCGTGCTGCAGATTCTGCAGCAGGTTCAGCAAGTAGCAAAGGGTTTATATTCCTCCCGTGCTATAGGTTCTGCAGCAGATATTACGGGAGAAGGGATTTTAACTAGACAGCTATACGAACTTAATTATAAAAGAGACATGGGGTCTGGAGTGGTAACTATAGCAGTTATAGTATTATAGTAATTATATAAGAATAGATAATAACCTCTTAATACGGGGTCCCAAAGAATTCAAAACCCAACTAATACTATTAGAATGCCAGTTATTAGAGCAATTAAATAGAATTCGGGCAGAATAAGAAGCTAAGTGCCGGGATAATCAGGCTCAGATTCAGTTACTACAGTTAAAAGTTTCTTCTCTCTAATTAGCTTAAGTAATACCAGCTACTTCTAATATAAATATATTATATAATAAAATTCTACTAAGAAAAAAGAAACTATTATTACCTAACCCTCCTAAGTTTAGTAGGCTATACTCTAGTTTCCAGGTATAATACTTAGAGATAAAGAATAAGTTATCTGTAGATAGGCCTTTAATTAGTATATATACTAACTAATTTACCTATATTTACTCCCAATTAGAAAAAACACCCCAGAATATAATAATTATTTATATTAAATAAGAAGGCAAGACAGATACCCATAACCCTAATAACTATATAGAATACCTAAACATCTACTACAGCAATCCAAATATGCAATTATAAGCTATTAATTATTTGCAGAAATTAAGGCAGAAGGAGACTAAGAGCTTTACAGTTTTTCACCCTCAGTTTAAGAAGGAATTAGCTAATAGTAGCAGAGCTACTTAGTCTGATATTATATAAATTAATTACCTGGAAGGTACTCTAAATAACTAGATAAGGAATTAGTTAGTTAGTTGCCTAGATATACCTAAGAAATACCCAGGTTATATTAAAACTCTATAAATTCTAGGATTAAGAATTAACAGCTTGGAGTATAGTCAGAAGCAGAATCAGCCTAGAGCCCAGAGGCAGTCCCCTTCTCCAAGATAACAGGAATAGAAATCCCAAGGGGCAACAATAGATAAGATAGACTGGGAACCCACAAAAATCAGCCGTATAATCCAGAAGGCAAATAAAAAGCTAGAAGACAAGCAAGCAAAGTAGGTAGACCAGGCTGAAATAGATTGTCAACAAGAGAAATAGTGCTACTTGCATTATAAACAGACTGGGTGTTAGTCTAGCAAGTACCCGCTAGAACCGGCTCAGAGACTGGAAACCCTAAGGGGTACCGCTATAACAGAAGTTAAGAGAGTCAAATCTATTACTAAAGCAGCTGTGGCCGACGACGACGATGACGAGTTTAATCTTATATCGAAGGACTAATTAGAGGGCAGGTTGGGAAAAGAATAACTCCTAGCAAAAGTCAGCACTAGGGGTATCAGGAGGCTAGGAAGTAATAGGATAAGTTTAAAAGGAAAATAGATAGTAAAGCTTTCTATATTAATTTCGGAATTAATAGAGCTTATTATACTAAAGCCCTTACTAATAGCAGCTGCTACTATTATGCCTCGATTAGTTAATCCCTTATAGACTGCCTAAGCTTCCTATATATACTAATCCCTCTAAGAAACCTCGAGTAAGTTAATATTATTATAAGAAAATCTATTAAATATATTATATATATAAATACGGATATCAACAGATATAAGAGAAATTAGATCTTCTTTTATATAATTCCTAGCTAGTAGGATAATATATTATTAGGCTGACCTTAAATAGACTATAAATAGATTATAATATCACCTGCTAAGAGTAAATTAGTTATTAGAACTTCTGGATTAGTTATTAAAAAAAGGGACCCTAAAAAGAATAAGAAGTATCCCCTTTAGCAACAGATAGCCTCAGTCTATATTAGACTAATATAATAAGCACGCCAGACTAGAGGTTACTACTAAGAACCTCTTCAAATCTTTTCTACAAGTTTAGCTGATATTAAGAGGGCCCTCGCACCGAGGAAACATAATAACCCACAGCAGAAGCTACCAGCCTGCTACTATTAATTCCTACTCCTATTTAACTGAAAAGCTGCTAAATAGTTGCTACCATACCGGCTAGGGGTAGATTACGCTATTAAGATTAAGAAAGATAAGAATAGCAAGAAGAAGGCTATCTCCTGGGGCCTATTATACGGCATATTAAGAGAGGAGCTTATTATCTTACAAAAGACCTTAATAGAACTATTAGAAAAGAACTTTATTCGTACGAGTTTCTTACTAGTAGGTACTCCCGTCCTATTTATCCAAAAGCCTAGTAGAGGACTTTGTTTTTATATCGACTACTGCATATTAAATAAGATTTCTCGTAAGAACTGTTACTTGCTACTATTAATTAGTAAAATACTATAATTACTATTAAAGGCTTAATAGTTTATAAAGTTAGATATAATTGCTACTTTCTATAAAATTAGAGTTAAAGAGGGGGACGAATAGAAAACTGCTTTTTATATATAGTATGGTCTTTTTAAATAGCTAGTTACTCCCTTTAATTTAACAGGCACCCCGGCTATATTTTAATAGTATATTAACCATATACTATATAAATATCTTAATAAATTTATTTTAGCCTATATTAATAATATATTAATCTATTCTTATAGCTCCCTATCTAATTACTATAAGAAAGTTAAGAAAGTATTAGTAAAATTATAAGAAGCCAGCTTACAGATTAATATTAATAAATACAAATTTGAGGCTAAGAGTATTAAATATCTAGAATTTATTATAGATACCGGAGAAGGTATCTATATAGACCCCGAAAAAATTAAGGCTATAGAAGCCTGGGAATATCCCCGATTAGTAAAAGAAGTTCGCAGTTTTATTAGATTTGCTAATTATTATTAAGAATTTGTTACTTATTTTTCTACTATTACTATACCCTTAATAGCCTTAATAAAAAAAGAAATTCTATTTAGCTGGACTTCTTAATATAAAGAGGCATTTAAAGCCCTGAAGGCTATATTAATTAGCACACCCATACTAACTTAATAGAATCCTAAATAAAAGACAGTCTTAGAAGCAGACTTATCAGGCTATATAGTTAGAGAAGCTCTCTCTTAGTATAATAATAAAGGATTCCTACAGCCAGTAGCCTTCTTTTTAAAAAAGAATTCCCTAGCAGAGTTAAATTACCTAATTTATAATAAGAAACTACTTGCTATTATTTATTATTTAGAATAATAGGATCCAGAGCTTAGAAGCATACTATCTTTTAATATTATAATAGACTATAAAAACCTTAAGTACTTTTAGAAGAAGTAGCAGCTTAGTAAATAGCAAGTCTAATAGGCAGAGATCTTAGCCAGGTATAGCTTTACCCTAAAATATCAACTAGAAAAGGAGGCTCCAGTACTAGATATACTATTATAAAAGAAATAGAATATGCTACTAACTCCCCAAGATAATTATTTAATAGGCTGGAGCTTCTAGCTTTTAAGATATTAAGAATAATAATAACTTAAGATTAATAAATTAGTAATAAGAATATATACTGGATTTATATTAGCAGGAGACCAAGACTAGAATACAGATAAGCTAGCAGATAAATCAGACCCGCTAGAAAATCTATTTACTAAATCTCCCCTAAAAAACCTTTAGGACTAAGAACTAAATACTAATAGTTAATATTAGTTAATCAGGCAGGCTATACTAAATAGGAAATAACAACTCTTATCTTAATAGAATTTACCAATCTTACTTGCTAAATATTCTATTAATAAAGAAAAATACCTTTATTAGAGGGGTCAAATCTGGATTCTATATAATAAGCCTCTACATACTAAGGTTATTTAGGAGATTTATAACTCTTATCTTACTGGATACCCTAGGCGGGATATAATAAAGGCCTTAATTAGTCGGAAGTTTACTTAGCCAGGACTAAGCTAAGATATCCAGAGATTCCTCTGGAATTATAATATATATAGGCAAGCTAATATTTAGCATAAGAAGTATAGGGGACTGCTAAAGCTACTCCCTATTCCTAACTGCCCTTAGGCAGAGCTCTTAATTAACTTTATTACGAACCTGCCCCCGTTAGGACCTAATAGAGCAATTACGATTATAGTAATTACAGACTGACTATTTAAGAATATAATACTCGAACTAATAGCTTTAATTATAACCCAGGCTGTTATAGATATACTCCTTCAATATCTAATCTAATACTATAAACTCCCGAGAGCTATTATTTCGGACTGAGGAACCCAGTTTATAAATTATATATAGAAATAAATTTATTAGTTACTTTAAATTATATAATAACTATTAATAGCATACTATCTAGAGATAGATAGAGTAACTAAGAGAATTAATTAAGTTGTAGAAAGTTACCTATATTTTTTTACTATATATTAGCAAGAAGACTGGAGCTTCTTACTACTAGTAGTAATATTAACAATAAATAACCGGAATATAACCTCTACTAGAATAAGCCCATTCTTCGCAATATACAAATATAATATCAACCTTATTTCCCTAACCAACTCTAATAAACTACTACAAACTAGTAGCTAATCCCCAGTAGTAAGAGGAGAAATATTTATTATAAAATTAAATAAGGCTTCCCAGGTAGCATAAGCCGCAATTACATCTACTTAGGAATAATAAGAGGAGTATACTAACCAAGTCCAATAAGTAGCTAAGTAATTTAAAGTAGGCAATAAGATCTAGTTATAACTTAAAAATATCTTAATAGACCGTCCTTCTAAGAAATTTAACTAACTTAATATAAAATATACTATTATAAAGTTAATTAGATCTTATACCTGCCAGCTGGATATACTACCAGATATCTATAATATCTTCCATATTATATTATTAAAAAGAGCTGCTAATAATCTACTACCCTCTTAAGTCCAGGATAATATTTAACCCCCTGCCCTAATTTACAAGATAGACAAAACCAAGAATAAGTAGTAGGTCGAGGAAATTCTTAATAATAAAAAAATCCGAAACTAGACACAGCTCCTAGTTAAATAAACTGGCTATATCCGCCCTACTTAGGAACCCCTTTAGAACTTTCTCAATACCGCAGCCCTGGACTGCTATAAAGTTATATATAGCAATATAACTGATAATTAATTATACGACAATAATAATTATTAACGAAAAGAGGGGGGCTATTATAACGGGCTGTGCCCGTAGGTAGCCTCGGAAACTCTCGGCCTTTCGTAGCCCACTTTTTACCTTTAAGCTACTATAATGAGTATATTTATAGATAGACCTCCTCTACTCTCTTTCTCTTCTTCTTCTTTTCTTAAGTTTGGTATACTCTGTAGAGTGGCCTAGCTAGTTGTAATATACTACCTTGAGACCGTTATAAGAATTTAAGAAAATTTATAAAAA